>JANHZU010008523.1:0-10559 GCA_032468055.1 Acrochordus granulatus | reverse complement strand
GCATAGTCAATGTGATGGGCGTGAGCTTGGGAAGACTCCGGGAGGCAGTGCAAGACAGGGGGGCCTGGTGTAATGCACTCCATGGGGTCACGAAGAGTCAGACACGACTGCGTGACTGAACAACAAATCAAATGAGCAAAGTAGTTTCCTGATTGAGAATATAGATAGACCTATAGTTGTTGTTTGTAAGGAATGTAAAACTGTGAAATCAGAAGAAAATGAAATTCAAGGAGGAGGAAGAGATCATAATTATTTAAATCAATAGTGGTCATCCACAAATTAGGTGGATGCTCCATTTTTAAACCATAGGATATAGAACTGAACCTCTAAGGCTATCATTTCATTTGAAACATTACTATTCCTCTCTCTACCACCCCCATTAAAGGCCAGCTTCAGTCAATGACTGGTAAATAGCTGGGAAGTTGAAGTATTTCCCCATTATGCATTCCCTGCATTAACCTGTTTATACAAAAAATGAGGATGCAGATGAGAAATGACAGTATACAACATTAAGGGATGAAAAACTGTCCAGATTTCTGATGCTGAGGGAGGACTGATTAAGATTTGAGATAGCATATGGAAATCTAGTTGACTCCAGGCGTGGTTCCTGAAACCGAATCTTTAATTTTATGATGCCTTATTGCTACTACCTTTAAACAAGATAGTAGTCTGAGGACAAGCAGAGGCCTATTGTTGAAGCTCTGTAGAAGAGAAATGTCCACAAGTGATAACCAGTGTTTTTAGACAGGCACAATACTTGGGGGGAGAGGTGGAAGCAGGAGTGTCTTCTGTTTTCTAGCTAGTGGGAGCTTTGGAAATTAATCTTGTTCTGTTGGTCTTTTTTTTCCCTGGGCATTCTTGCTTGAGAAATGCCTGATTGTGAACATATTTATCTATGTCCAATGTTTGAAGAATAATGGCTGAATTCTAGGGCCTGGTTTAGACAATGCCCTAAAAGTCTCCTTGTACCTGAAGACAAGTGATCCTGGAAAACTTCCTACCTCTCTCATATTGGCCCTATTTGATTTCCGTCCCATTAGATAATTGATGGAGAAGCTTATAGCTACTCCCTTACAACAGAGGAATTCCACCACAGTTATATGGCTGTTTGTGCATTTGAGAGTATATCATCTTAAAACTTTACTTAACTTATACTAAATTGGAGCCATTGAAAGCACTATTCAAATGATAAAGTGGCACCAGCAGCTGACAGCATCTAGTTGTCCAAACCTCATCCACCATTGGCAGCCCAGAAAAAAAAGCAATTAGCTTATGAAAAATCATAGCTAAAGAACTTTTCCTGAAATATCTTGTCTCTCCATTTCTTCATTGCCTCCTGAACATGGACCTCGAAAAATAAGAGTTGAGTATTGTTTTTTCCCCAGTCTTTGAAGATCCTGAAGGGAGGCCTGAACTGCTTGTAGAATCAAAGTTTTATTTTAATTATGAGGTTAATTGAGAAAATTATTAGTTGATTATTTACTAGTCATTTCCATGTTCTCCAGACAAACGAAAAGAAGAACCACAGTTACTTCTGGGTGATGCCAGGTCAAAGTGAACGTAGCTGAAGCTCTCTAGTCATATTCAGAATGGTTCACAAGGGAGCAAACTCCAAATTAGCTGTGGGGCTTGAGACTTAATTGAGAGAGTTAGGGACTGAGCCATGTTCTTCTCCAACGAAAATGAATACAGGCAGCAGCACATCTGCTGATCATTAAAAAACTCTCATTGCAGCCGAAACTCTCAATAATACATTTTAAATTGCTTGAACGAATTGCCCACTAGCTTTAGCTTTTCTTCATGACAGTGAATAACAATAAAGTGTCAGCCAAAGTCAGCAGAGCTAATATTTCATTCAAGAAGGTAGAACTGACCTCTCCCAGTTGAAGGCCAATTCATTTAATCTCCCCACTATACATTTTTAGGAACATGACAGTCAGAAAAGGAGAGGGATCTGTTTGGGCTCCAGCGCATTTCACATGTTTGAATGTGTGATGTACAATCCCTTCTTCAAAAAGGAAATTGTAAAGTACCTATAATCTGAAGTTTCCCTCTGAGTCAACAAGACATTTCAATGAATTCTATAGAATTATGTATGGAAGAGAAATTGAGCAATTCCCTAGGGGAGATAACTTCACATTATGCTGTGCAATTTTCTGAGTTTAACAATGAGGAAAAACAGCAGGTGTTTTAATTTGACTTGGGTTTTGTAGAATTTATTCCTTCCAACTAGGTGGGAGGTGGATATAAATTATTCAGATTTTTAGCAAGGCAGTTCTTATTCTCAGCAACTGAGAACAACATTGCCTTATAACTAAGATGGTAATTGAACAGCCATTAGTGAATTCTTTACGTGTAGCTCTTTAACATATTAATATCTCTACCCCTATTATTTCATCACTGCAGTTAACTGTTATGAACAACTTTTGAAATAGTTGGCTATGGAGGGATAAAATACTGGCTTTGGCTCTGGGGTCAAATGAGAGATGGAGGAGATACTTGTCTTTATCCAAAAATAATAGGAAATCATGTGTCAGAAGATTTAGAGGAAGCTATCCTTCTGCATAGATCAGAATCCTATGATGAAAGGAGCAACCTAGGCCACTGGGTCTAATGCTCTTCTTTATGCAAGAGACATCCCTGCCAGATGGAATAAGTGAAATCAACTAAGGAGATGCAAATAGATACAATGTCATCAATAACTATGCTATCAACTATTAGTTTGGAATAAGATTCCTCTGTATGGTGCTTCATAGATACATTGTATACGATTTATTTATTTCAATTTATTGTGATCATAGACCAGTACAGATAATAAAATAAGTTTGGGATGGAATTAAAATACATGTATAAAGCATTCTAACTAACATCTATAAGTGAGGTCCAGAATGCAGTCTATATTCAATTATAATGCAAAACATTAAAATTATATTAAATAGGATAACATCTAAAATTACAACAAAGTAATAGTATTTAAAACTATCAGTATCAACAAAGTAATTATATCTAAAATTCAAATGAATTATAGTTACAAAGAATGCATTGCGGGAGATTGGCCCATTAGAGTCTGATGGACCTTCTACAAACGTAGCTATGTGTGCTGTAAGGAGGGGTACTTTATCTTTGAGCAGCATCTGGGCATAGGCTGAATCTGAGTGACCAGGAATATCTACTAATCAGAGTTAGTTACTATCAGAGTTACTAACCAAAGTCTGGTTTGGATGTCTCCGTAAAGAGAGCATACACTGTACTATAAATCCCACTCTCCTCAGACAGCCTGGCCAGTCCTGCTCCTTTCATAGGACATGCTATTTATATAAAATTATTTATCCCAATCTTCTAATACATATGCATCGCTCAGGGCAGTGTGCAACATTTAAAATCAAACAGTTATATATTCAAAACACATGTACACAATGTTAAAACCACTTACAAAAAATACAAAATTATCTAAACAAGGATACAACCAAACAGAGGAAAGAACATTTTCTGAAAGTTATGTTGCCTGTAAATACTATGTCTTCCTAAAAATGTCTGAACTCATTGGCAAGATACCAATAATTAAATATTCTTGAATCACTTTTACATAGCATCAGAATAATTGAAGAATGGGCGAAAAGGGCTGTGCCGGAAACATTGTCTGCATGGCTATAGACCTATAGGACAAATATCAAAGGTTGGAACTCTCAAACAACAGATGTGACCAGATGTGGTCTGAAAAGACAACACTGGCTGTCCCTCCAAAGCCATCTGCTTTTTCCATTTCCTTATGTGTGAAAATCTGATACAACAAAAAGAAAAAAATACAGTGGAGCCTCACAAGATGAGACTAATCCTTTCTGGAAGAACGCTCTTAGCGCGAAATGCTCTTAAGGTGAAACGAGGTTACCCATTGGAAACAATGAAAAGTTGGACAATCCGTTTCACGCCCCCAAAAATATTCAGCAAAAAATCATTTTTAATGGAATTTGATGAAGAAATGATTGTCCCTGACATCTAAAACAAGTAACAATGATTAACACACAATATAAAGCAGAAATAGAGCAAACTAACCAGGATTTACAGATCTGCTTTGAGGCTGCTGCTTGGCCGGCTGCTGTCTGGTGCCCCCTGCTGGCTCAGAGGATCCACTGCCACTGCTGCTGAGGAAAAACTGCCTTTTCCCTCATCAATGCCTTTCCGGGCATCTTTCATGGGCAGTTTGGAAATGTTTCTTGCCTCCATACTATGAGGGGAGAAGAGACTATGATAGTGCCAGGCAATGAGGGGGAATTTCTGCTTTATTTTGGGGAGGACAAGAACATTTTTTGCTTTATTTGTGTGTGTGTGTGCGTGTGCGCACGTGTGCTTTGAGAACAATCCCAGCTGGCGCAAGGGAAATGAGAGAGAGGAGAGGAGGGGGAGAGGACTGCCTGGAGAGAGAATCTGGAGTCTGAAGTCTCGGGAGTTCCATCTCTTGAACGCCTTTCACTTAATGTACGCTGTTTACACAGCAAGAGAGGAGAACCGTCAGCTCCGTTGTGAGATTTCCCACGTGAGCTCATCGTGCGGTGCTCATCTTGTGATCAGGCATTCTGACAAGAATTGACATTCTTGCAAGATCAACATTCTGGCAAGGTCAGTCACACGCGCACCTCTCTTATGCTTCTCGATGATTTCCTGGTCTACCTGAATCACCTTCTTATCACTTTTCATTTTGCACTTCTTCAAGGGGCTTCCCACACACACGCGTACTCACAGTACAGCACACGCACAGTAATGGAGTAAACCACGTGGCAGCATGAAAGGGAAATACAGAGCGCACTGACTGATGACATGTAACTTATTGTGCGAAGTTTGCTTGTCTTGTGAGTTGCCACTCGACTAGCAGAATAATTTTTATTATTATTATTTTTTGCTCATCTTGTGAGAATTTCATCTTGTGAGATGCTTGTCTTGTAAGGTTCCACTGTAACTGGAGAGTAAACTACTGAAAGAGTAAAGAGTTTCACAGAACATTAATAAAGGATTTTGGATGTTAAAATTACTGGACAGCTTCTACAATATTTCTAGAAATATTTTGAAGAATAATAATTTGCCCCTATTTTTATGGAATAGAGAATTTCCCCTAAAAAATGACTGTGGATCCCACATAAAGTTTTGCCCAATTTTAAAGATTGCCCAATTTTCAGATTTTAAAATATAGTTAATAAAATTGCAAGTGGTTGGAACCTTAGCTGGATTTCTTTTTTCTAAAATCTTTTTGCAAAGATATTTCATTTTTTGAAGGCCAAAATCCAGTCTGAAGCCTTAGGAATGAAATATACTGTAACTAGCCAAGCAAAAGTTTCATTTGCATTTTACTTCTGTTGGGCTCAGATGAACATTGGGATTCAATCTACAGAAGATACAGAGGTGTGCATTTGTTTTGGAATGGAATTCATTCTATTCAGTTGAACACAAACCAGTTTATTCCTATTTGGGTTCAGCACAGCTGTCCTTTCTCTGCAGCAGGATTCAGTTTCCCCAGGACATCCCTGACATTGTACAATTTAGGTCTATTCAAAGGAAAGGAAAAATGATTGCATAGAATGACGTTTTCTCCCATTCCAATAGACACTAATTTGTTCCAAGTTGAGAGAATTTTGGCAAAACAAAATGACAGTTTTCAGAAGCAGACAATGAAATAAATAGAGAAATAAATAAACAAATGTTGCACCGGTCTAACAAACGCTTCTATTAAGTTTTTCTTGGAATTCTTGACTCTGATGATGTAAATTTTTCCCATCTAAAAGCTGTTGCTTTCCTGGTTCTCAGACTGTATTACATGGTTTTGTTTATTCTTTATTTTTGTTCTGGAATGAATTGGCAGCCCGAGTGGCCATCTGACTAGAAAACAAAGAAAACATTATTGGCCCAATCTTACTAAAAAGTTAGTTATGGTAGTTACATGCAGTTTCAGGGGCAGTGAACTTAGTCACCAAGTTATTATGGAGCAATGCAGTATTACCTTCATAGAGTGCTAGCAAGCCTCCTATCAAAATCTAGGTGGCCACTCAGAAAAACAAAACGCCAGAACAGGAGTGTCCAAGTTGTGTGGACTTCAGCTCCCAGAATACTTGGAGTTGAAGTCCACCCATCTTAAAATTGCCAAGGTTAGACACATCTATGCTAGATTAACAGTCTGGTCTGACAGTCTGGTCTGGATCTTTTCTTTCAGCATTTGTTAGGGGAAGCCTTTTATTGGCAAAATTATCTTTCATAATGGAAGATGCAAAACAGTACATATATTTTAACTGATATTTTTTGCAAACGTTGCCAGTATATATGGTCTCCCCTTTTATCAATTATGAAGTATTTGGTCTCTCTCTTTCTCTCATAAAGGCCTAAATGTGTGAACATATAATAAACCTGATTCATACCAGTAACAGGGACTGATTGACGGCTTTATTATCTGCCATCTAGTTATTATCAGCTCTTAAGTCTTAGTTCATAGGAAGATTTTCTCTATGATTATTTGTCTCAACCTGGTCTTTTAGGTCTTCCAACAGTATACCCACTGATATTGTGACTGAGTCCATCCACCTTGTACCTGTACCAATACTAAGATTATTAATAATGTTTCCTTACTTTGTTTGGTAAATGGCACCATGTAAGATTCTCCTGACCTGGTTAGCATTAGATGACAACAAAGTGTCATCTACGTAGTGTCAGCATTCTTGATAATATGAACGCTTGTGGGAAATCAGGATTTTTTTTTTTTCAAATATTCATCGTTGATTAATGTTTTTTTCTTCTTGGCTGCCATTTACTTTTTCAAGCTTGGACCTTTTATGTTATATTGTTATCCTTAAATTTCTCATAGTTAGCCCTATGGCTATCAATTATAATCTCCTCTGCTCTGAAGATAAAACTGGAGTGATCTGGTTGGAGACAATACCTTTTACCGTATGTGAGTAAATACTTGATGTTACTAATGCTTGAAAAGAGTTATTTTCTATTGTTAACATGACCTGCACAGCAACAGATAGATTCAAGAAGCAAGTTATTAGAATATTTAACTTTCCTGGAAAAGCTTTCCTGGGAAAGAACTGATTGGCATCAACAAATTCAAAAAGTTCAGGATATCTGGGGAATGTCTTCTAACAGATACTGGTCTGATCAAATCCAGTTGGACCTGCTTGACTTTTGTATGAAAATTGATTTTGCCTTGAGGAATGTTTGCATGAAAGTTCACTCATAGTCACTCATCATAGCATATTTTGATTGTCATATCAAGCTTACAGAGATAGACATTACTCCATAATATCTGAATCCCGGGACAAGATGAATCAATCTGTTGGCAACATTTTAAAGCCAAGGTATCCTCACAAAATATATGCTGCTGTTGATTTACCCTTTGAGCTCTACAATTAGATACAGCTCTACTGTATCCCAGCAAACACACTTACATATTCTAATTCATTTTATGTAGTTGTTGCAAACTCCAATCCACAATGGGAAGCAGAAAGCTTTAGACAAGAAAAAGAAATGTTTCTTGCATTGAGAAAAAAAATGCCTGCTTTTTATATTTATATGTTTGTCTGTGTGTAAGGAACCCTTGTGAGATATGACCAAATAATAATTTCGCATCAAACTTGATGATGCAAAATTATTATTTGGTCATTTTTAGGAGCAAACCTGATAAAATGGGAAGTGAACCAAAAAAAAAATTTGTTCACCCCTCTAATGATTACACTTTATCATTAATGATACACATATCTGTGGGGCAGGATATCTCTCTCACAAGGGTTCCTTTCCCTAAACAAATATTTATGATTGATTTGTTCATAGATTACTAGTAGAGGAAATCATGGCTGTTGACTTATATGTTCAATCAATTCAGACAATGATCTGATTCTAATATATAAATAAACTTGGTCACTTTTTTTCAGATCTGAACTTATTTGGATTGAATCTGAATGGAACTCAATTCAGCTGGATTCAACTGAATCCACTTGAATTCATTTGGATTCAAATCATAAAAATGCATGTATGGAAAGCATTTAAACTGGTCCAGATAGATGGCACATCGTCATTATTTATTTATTTACATTCCAAGACTGATAATTAAAAGGATACCATATTACAACATATTAAATATCAATATACAAATAAAGAAATAAAATAGAACTGAAACAGAAAAGCAATTAATAGTGTAAGGGAGCACCAAATGATTTTTGCAAGCCATGATTATTTATAAAATATTTAGCAATCACACTGGAAATAGTTGAAGCTTGATCACTTAGGAGACTAAAGATAACTCCCTTCTCTGAGGTGCAATTAACATTTCTAAAATATTATGAGTTCTATTCTCTATTTATTGTATGCAGGACACTCTAATGGTACATATGGAGCAGATTTGACTTCTATATTGGAACACATACAAGAACAATTTTTATAGGAGATAGTGATGCATCTACTGGTTACCATCTTTATTGATTAACTCATTGATTTGGCCTAATGTGAAGAGTTTCCTTTGTAAAATGTGTGAAATCTTACAAAGAATCTGGGAATGGAGGAGTACACAATATTAACCTGTAATGGTGAAAGAAATTCCACTTCTCTCTGTTTGGAAATCTAGCTCCTAGGTCCTCCATGGAAAAGCAACTATGCCTTTACTAAGGGTGGGAACAGCTAATGCAAGAAAAGAGAAACCACACTAAGACAGATAAAGATTGATTTCTTTTCTTAGGGAAGATTCAGACCTATGCAAGTGATGAAGTGGATGAAAGGTGTCCTCGAAATTTGTTTCAACCAATTTTTGAGGTGACAAATGGATCCCTAAAGGGATGCAGCCTAATTCCAGTTGGCTAAGGGAGTTAAAGATGGAATAAGGTACTTGGTTTATAGTCTTTTAAAATTTGATTAGATAGCTTCAAATCTAGAAGCATCCTTATAAATACATAATTGGACATCATACAGCATTTAGCCCAATTCATTAGCTTTGAATAAGTTGACAGCTACTGGAACATACTTGTTACTGTGTTGACAAGCATATTTAATCATTGCAAAAGATATCTTGGAAACTCTTATAAAATTGGTCATCGGTTTGATTGACTCAGCAAGTAGGTACTTGAAAATATATCTTCATATACTTAAAGCATGTGACTTGCTCAAAAGGTCTAATCATTAATCTTTCAATTAATTGATGACTTGAAAAATGTTCTAGAGAATATTACAATATGGGTGAAGGATACTGAAAGAGACACACATTAATCTATCTGAATGAATTGAATCGATGCTCTGAATTGCTCAAGTAGATTAAGAATGAATATTTGCAGAGGCCTATCTATGTGGCCACTAAGAGTCAACATCATTTTGGCAAGGGAATATATTTCTTAATTTTGAAACATGCTCAATTAGCTTTGGACAAATTTATTTGCTGAACCAAATGTTTGTCAACATTTTAGTGATTAAAAGCTAACCTCTATGATCTGAGAAGTATCTGACCTATTTACTTGCACTAATCAATCAATCAGTGAATCTTTTATCATGTTCCAAAATTTTGTATTGGAAAGCCTCTGGAAACTTCTTTTGTGTAGGTTCGACCTACCAAGACTCAACCACCAGGTAGCGCTAGACTGATTCATTTAGCGAGGAGAGAAGAGAAGATTTCCTGTGGCTTCCTTGTCCCTGTCCTGACTGCAATAAAGATTCTGCTTCCTGAGCATCGAGTTTCCCATGACACACTGTATTGCTTTTGCAAAATCTCCCTCTTCTTTTTTTTTTCCAGCACTGGCATTTTTGAAGGTTATTTGGCTTTTTGCCTTAAAAACACACACCCTATAATTGTTTTCAAAACATACATCTTTTGTTGATTTATGGTTTGCTAAAATATCCTGCAATAAAAAATATGCTCTGGTATCATATTCACAAAACCCAGAAAAATTGAAAAGACCATTAAGATTTTTTAAAAAATTTTTGCAATGTGCCTTATTCAATCATATTTCAGAAGGGTCAAAGACACCACTAGCTGACAGCGCCCTTGAAGCATTTAGCCTTGTCATGTTCTGACTTGCATGTGGAGAATATAATTATTAGTTAGTGGCATCTGTGATTTGAATATCACCAGCTTAAAAATTGTGCTTTCACTCTCTGGAGATCTTTCTGCCTCATTACCTTTAGTGCTGGACAAAATTATTATAGTTGTAACTCAGGCTTCCTCTGTTAACAAGACTGAATCTAGACCAAGTATGCAAAAAAGCCAAACTAAATATATGCTACAGGACTTTCCATCCAAAGCTCCAGAGTTTTTCCAGATTATCCCTCCTGTGTTTCTTACATGCACCATTTCCTTAGGTGACCTCTTTTTACTTCCTGGATTTTGGATTATTAATATGATTCATTGATATAATTCAACCCAAATCTAAACCCTGCCTATCTTTCTCTGAGCTACTTAATTTTCTCTGGGCTTTTTAAAAAATAACAGTGCATCTTTGGATCCTGGGCCCAAAGTTTAGACCCTATTAGTGAGCATGTGAAATAATAAAATGTTGCCCCAAAATGTTATCATTTTTTCTTGTTTACTGAAGAATATT
>JANHZU010008522.1:21925-41879 GCA_032468055.1 Acrochordus granulatus | reverse complement strand
AAGAGAAGGAAGCAAACAAGAGGGAGGGGGGAGGGAAGGAAGGAAGAAGAAGGGAGGCAAGGAGAGAGAAGGAAGGAAGGAAGAGGGAGGGAGGGAGGGAAGGAGAGAGAAGGAAGCAAACAAGAGGGAGGGAGGGAAGGAAGAGGGGAGGGAGGGAGGAAAGGAGAGAGAAGGAAGCAAACAAGAGGGAGGGAGGGACGGAAGAGGGGAGGGAGGGAGGAAAGGAGAGAGAAGGAAGGAAGAAGAAGGGAGGAAAGGAGGGAGAAGGAAGCAAGCGGAGCGCAGCACGGCGGGTTCAAAGCCAGAGACGGCCGATTCCGAGCACCTGGGAAGCTGCTGGGAGAGCCTTCCAGGCGCCGGAGCAGGAGCCAAAGGCCCCGGGAGGTGCCGGGGCCCCTCTCGCCGCGGGTTCAAGCCCAGGCTGGGCGGCCGCTGCCCCGCCTGCTTCGGCTGGGGTTCCCACGCCGAGCCGTGGGCACGTGCCGAAGGCTCACTGGGAGGCCGGACGGCCGCGCGCACCCTTCCCACGCCTTCGTAGACTCTTCCTCAGGGCTGGCAACCGGAAGGTCAAGTGAAGGAAGCACATCCCCAAAGCGGCGAAACGCACCACTCCGACAGAGCCCCTGGCACACGGCGCATCGATCGGTACCAGTTAGTGCGTAGCTGCAAACACAACCGCAGGAGAACATCGAGTTCGCCCGCTGCGCGTTGCGGGGAGAGGCCCCTGACTTACGTGTCCAGCCGGGCGCTGATCTTCAGCCTGTTGCCCTCAACGGAGAATTCGGCCGGCAGAGAAGCGTCCTAGGCGGAGAAGCGGATTCAGATGGCGCCCCCACCACTGCTGGGTGCCGACGGCTTAACCAGGGGTGTCCAGCCTTGGCGACCTCAAGGTGGGTGGGGGCGCAGTGAGGCAAGCAGGAATGCCGGACTAGTCCTCATGTTACGACCGCCATGGAGCCTGTCCATCACAGTTGCGACTCGTGGTGGTCATAAAGCGGGTCGGTTGCATGAGCGACTTGATTTTATGTCCTCTTTGGCAGAGGTCATTAAGCAAACCCACGGTTCACTATGGGCCAGTTTTTGGCAAAAAACGTCATAAAGCGCAGTCACGTGGCCATGGGCCACTGCGAACGGCCATAACTGCATCCCCATTGGCGAATGCCTGAACTGTGGCCGCATGGGGGGGCAACCATCGGAACTTTGAATCCAGGAGGTAAGTGTCCCCGGGTGGGCCGGCCAGAACGTTGACCGGCCACGAAGGGTCTGGCTGTAAATCTCAGACCACCTGGAACATGGCCAGGGCAGCTGCAGGTCAGACTTTTTGCAGTTCGGGAGGAAACCTGTCCCCGCCGAGCCACTGCCACGCCACCAAGCGAAAGGGACATTCGGGAAAGATGGTTTGGGGCACGTCGTGGCTGCGGCTTCATACTCACAATGCTCAGGACACAGAGAGGTTCGGCGGCGGCATCTGGCTGGGTTGCCACGATTTCTGAGGTAGCCCGGAGTTTAATCAGGCCCACATTCTTCTGCAGTTTCACGGTTGGAGCCCGGGGGACAGAGATCCTCAGCGAGAGGGTCCGAGGCTCTGGGAACCTCTGGAAGACCTGTAGATCACCCAGGGAAAAGAATCACCAACAGGAGGGAATCTTTGTAGCGCAGGGCTGAACTGTGGGGTCCTCGGCGCTCTCTGAGTTTGGTTGTTTCCTTGCAGACGTCTCATGACCCAGCTAGGGAACATCATCAGTGCTACGAGGTTATGGGGTTTGCTCCCTAATTATGTGCAAGTGCCTTATCAAGGAACCACCAAGAACGCTCCCACCAACACTGACAGGGCAAGTCACTAGCGCATACATTGAGAGCAACCCCCCCGCCTTCTAGCACCGCTGATGTTCCCAAGCTGGATCATGAGACGTCTGCAAGAGAACAACCGAACGAGGAGAGCAGCGAGGACCCCACAGAAGGCACCCAGCTAGCACTTCTGTGGTTCCACTGCGAAACCTAGGACGCATCTCAGAACCCGGCTGCTAGGAGGCGAGGCCATCCGTTGAACTGCTGATGCTAGCTGGACGCTGACCGACCTGGCCTGGCTTCCAGAACTTGAGGAGGGAATCCTCAGTCACGCGGGTCATAAAATAAGACCTATGAGCCTCCAGACTGATTTAAGGAAGCTCACATAAGGCGACCACCTCTCGTCTTTCTGTGCAACAACCACCCCGTGAAGGAGGTCGGGCTGAGAGACGGGAGATCATCTATGGCCGAGCACAGCCCCAGCGGTGCTTCGGTCCAGCGTCGCCCCCCTGGGAGGGTATCCAGCTCTCCAGGCGAAGGCCCCATTGTACGGTGCACGATTCTTGCGCATTGATGCTCAGCTGAGTTCTGAAAACCGCTTCCCTCCCCGCCCCAAAGCCTAAAGTGAGGGAACTTACCTCTGGGATCAACGCCCCAAGAGTTGAGGTCGTCAGAGGAGGAAGTTCGGGGTACTGGTGAAACAAACAGAAAGCGCCAGGGATTGCATGAATAGTTAGGCAGCGCAGCATCTTTCGTGGCCACGTGGGTCTTGCCCTGCATCGGGCGTGCCAACATTTGGCCACCTTTCTCCTGATGAGGCTCAGGCCGGGCCATGGAAGCCGGGCCAGGTCGGTCAGCGTCCGGCTCTGCCCAGCTGGGCGAGGCAGGGCCAGACCTGGGGGAGGATCCGGGGTCGGAAGATCCCTCCTTGCAAATCCGGGGTTCAGGTGTCCGGCGCTGCGAACTTCCCAGTGCTCTGAGATGCCACCGTCTTCACAGCTGGCCTGAAGGCTGCGGAGATACCGGCGATCCGGTACTCATATTAGCAGCCATATGAGCCATTTGCCCCCGTGCATGTGCATGTGCATGGCCAGCCAAACTCACCACCCCGTCGGAGACGGCCAGATCCAGAGCGCCCTGCTTCTGAAGGGCGCCCAGCACGGAGCTCAGGACGTTCACGGAAAGCCCCAGCTGAGAGTTGGTTGCATCGGCCATGGGCGGCATGGGCGGCATGGGCACCCTTGGTGGCATGGGGGCGGCTTCCGGCTGGCCCAGGGGATAGCCGAGTAGGGGGCCGGCTACCTGCCCGACCACGGTCTAGGCGGGAGAGAGAGGACCACGGCAAATCCCAAGAAATGCTGGAGAGACGTCCCAAGCCAGGGTCTCCGCCAGCTTTGTGGACCTCGCGGTGGGCATCACAGCCAGGTTGCCAGGTGCACTCAGCCACGACTGACTGAGACGCAGTTGCTGACTCAGCCCTGTTTGGGTTCTTCTTCCCACTTCTCCAACCAAACCCATACAAATCGCAGGACAGGCAGCCTCAGCTTTTGACCAGCCTCTTAGCAGCCATTCAAAGTTGCAACCGACCTCCCTGCAGGTACATCCGGCCATCTCAAGTTCTGATGACTGCCTGACCTCCCCTGCGGTCACGTAACTGCAGGTCAGTTACTCAGCAACTGGACTGCATAGACAGCAGTTTGCAGCATCCCACGGTCACGTGACCAGGCCGTACCTGGAAATCGGCACTGACTCCCAGTTTTTGGCAAAACTAGCCCGTAGCAAGCCATTGGTTCACTTAATGACCCTAGTGGTCACTCAGTGACCGCTGCACAAAAGGATCGGGTCAGTCATGGGTTGACCAGTTTTGCAACCGCCATCACTTGCGACCATGACGGGCAGACTCATCATAAGTCGAGGACTACCCCTACGGCTTAGCATGATGTATGAATACCAGAAGGACCACTGCACCATTCACCCTTCACGGTGCCTCAAGGCTCCGAACTTCCAACCAGAGCACAAAGTGAGGACGTGCTGCAAAACACCCTCGGCACGAATGAGGCATCGCATTATTTCCGGCAAGAGCAGGAGGCTTCAGCTGCAGCGGATGCGTCAGGACCTCCCGGTTACACCGCTCCTCCCCTGAAACTTTGTTTGCCCAGGTAATGTTACCGTTCCAGAGGAGGTGGTCCTGGGAGGGGCTTTATTTGGGGCGCCCCCGCAGACCGCACCCCTGTTCCCAGGAACGGGAACTTCGTTCTGTTTTGGGCCGCAAACGAGCGTTGCTTCCCCTGCTGCGAAAGCAACACAAAAGCCTCCCTTGGGTTACCGCCGGCGCAACTGCCGACGTCCGAGTGGAGTTCCTTGCCAGCTAGCGGGATTTTCGCCACCGCAAATATTGTGGCCGCGTCTGCAAATCCGGCCCGAGAGGAAACCCCGTGGCTGGGTCCCCACAATGTGCTCGGTAACATTTAGAAGCCGGTTCATGCAACACGCTGGCCTTGGTTAGTCTCCATCTTGGCGGTTTTTATGCTTTGCTGTGTTGTAGGAAGCCGAGACGTTTGGTCAGTTCATGGTTCAGAGTGATAAAGGTAGTCCTCGACTTATGACCGGTCGCTTAGTGACCATACAAAGCTACGCCAGACCTTCCCAGGACTTATACCTCAGATCTGAAGTAAAGTTCTGGCGGCCATCTTCCGCCTTGCTTTTGGAATTGCATCGGGGCTCTCTGGCAACCAGCCCGCACTTACAGCCGTTTGCAGCATCCAGCAGTCAGGGGAGCACAGCGATGCTTTTTGCTAGTAACCGACATTTATTTCTGGTTTCTAGCAAAAAACGCCCGCTGCAGACAACGGATTCGCTTAACAACCGCCATGTTTGCTCAACAACTGCAGTGATTCGCTTAATGACTGCTGCAAAAAAAAGGTATTAAAATCAGGTGTGGTCACTTGATAACCCACTTAACGACTGGTATGACTTTCAGCTGTAATTCCAAACTCAATTTTTCGTTTGGCCGTAAGTCAAATGCTACCTGCATGCATGCTCAGGCTGGTTCAGCAACCGGGAATCCCTGTGGCTGTTGAGAAAGCTGCAGAGAATTCTGGTATATGTGTGTCATGTTAATATTCAAAATACGCACTCAGTGTTTTCATATTATCCGTACAGAGGTTCACACCCACGCAAACATACACACACAAATATGCCTACTTAAAGATGAGTCATATCTGTATACGTACACGGTAATGTGTAATTATATTTCATATACTTATAAGTTATATTTACACACAGTTCGTAGGAGTGGGAAATCTTTCATGCATTTAAAAAGTGCACGAAGTGCCTCCCCTCGCCCTGCACCTCAGCCAAGGAGCGCAGGCAGTGCGAGGGCTGAGCTCCCAGCTCCCTGCACCGGGCGAGGTTGGCACCTTGCGCCCACAGATGCACCTCCTCATCCCCAGAGGACGCAAAAGCAGGACTACTCCCGAACCCCCCTCGCCATCCTCCCTCCTCCCTCGTGGGCCCGGAAGGAAGACGCCAGCGCCCCGGGCCGCGCTCGGAGCTGGCCCTGACAGCCGCCTCATGACTTGCAGGCGGGACCGGAATGTCGGCATGCGCGGAGCAGCTCACCGCAGGCGGACTTACGTTTAAATCAATTTGTAGGAAACTTCCCGTCAGCAGGGGGAGGCTGGAGACGGTGTACTGGATGCTGCCGAGCACCCCCAGAGGGACCAGAGCTGCGGGGAAAGAGAGTCAGCAGCGCCGCGCAAGAGCCCCCGCACCTGCCGGCTCTCCGGGCTCGCTGCGTATCCCGAGAGCAGGGCCGTCCCACCTTGGCAGCCTCAGGAGCGTGGACCTCAACCCCACGCCTCTGAAAGTGGCCCGCCCCAGAGCCGCAAGGGCTGGCCTTGGCAGGTGCCATCCGCAGTACATTTCCCTGCCCAGACCTCAGTTTCGAGGCCTGGGGATTCATCTCAAGGCCAAATCTGGCTTTCCGGAAACCGCGGAGTCCCTGGGCTTGGTTGTCTTCCTGCAGACGTTTCACCACCCAGCTAGATAACGTCATCAGCGCCAACAGTGAGTGAGGCTTCTTCTCTTTATATACTGGTGGATGTACATATATAAAGAGAGCAAATTCACTCCCTTCTAGCACTGACGACGTTACCTAGTTGAGTCATGAAACGTCTGCAGGAAAACCACCAAGCTCAGAGAGCACCGAGGACCCCACAGTCTTCCTCCTCCTCTTCTCCATAAACCCCATTCCCCCCTAACCCTGACGAAGTTCCCAAGTTGGATCATGAAACGTCTGCAGGAAAACAACCACGCCGAGAGCACCAAGGACACAGTCCTCCTCCTCCTCCTCCAAAGTCCACTCCCTTCTAGCATTGACGACGTTACCTAGTTGGGTCACGAAGCGTCTGCAGGAAAACCCCCGAGCCCAGAGAGCACCGAGGACCCCACAGTTCAGCCCTGAGCTACAGAGACTCTCTTCAATTGTACCCAGAAGCCTCCAGAAGATACAGGTTCCACCAGCTCAGTTCTCCCTCCAAGAAATTCTTAACTTGCCTCCTTATAGCACACGGAGACCGCAAATCAACATTTACTTTTCTCCCTTCGCTATTTTCCTGCCTTCTAGTCAATGGCTCTGAGCAATAAGAAACTTTGGCTGCGAACACACAAAATGCTGAACCAGGTACGAGTACAGACTTAGATGCATTTACTCCAAATAAGCAGGTAAGTAAGGTTAGCCTCAAATGTTTCCTTGCTTTGTGGAAACCCTCCTACGGGGAGTCCTCGACTTACAACCGCAATTGGGACCAGAATTTCTATTGCAACCCTGGCAGTTGTTCAGTGAGTTGTACCCAATTTGATGCCTTTTTTGCCATGGGTTATTGCGTGAATCACTGCAGTTGTTAAGTGAATCACATGGTTGTTGAGTAAATCTGGCTTCCTCCACTGACTTTGCTTATCGGAAGCCAGCTGGGAAGGGGGCAAATGGTGATCACGTGACCCTGGGCCTCTGCGGCTGTTGTAACTACATTCCAGTTGCTCGAATGTGGATCAGGCGGCCACGGAGGTGCTGCGGTGGTCATCAGTGCAAGGACCAGTCGCGAGCCACTTTTTTTCAGTGCTTTGGAACTTTGAACGGTCTCTGAACAAATGTTGAAAGTCGAGGACTACCCGCATGCCGTGAAGAGATGACTCTATCTATTATGTGAACTCTGAAAACAGACTAGCCTGGCAGCCACTTCATCGTGTCCTCGGTTCCACCACGTGGGTGACCCTTAATGAGCCTCTTTGGTCAGTTGCATCCAGCTGGTGTCCCGCAACGTGGCTGAAACTCTGCTCTTTGTGGAAACGCAAAGCAGCAGCAGCCGGTTGTGGGGAGACCCAGGCCTCTGCCACAGGAGGGAAAAAATGCCGCAACCCCACCCTGCCCTGCTTCCCTCTCTCTCCCCATGAAGAAAGGTCGTCAAACTCACAGTTCACAAGTCCCAGCTGTTCATTGACGAGTCCCAGGACAACGTCGAGGACAGGACAAAGCTGGAGAAATTTGCAAGCGGCCATCGGCACAAGGGACCAAGCGAGCATGACAGCCAGCCGTGGTGACCCAGCGCCTCCCATCCTTGCACGGAAGAGGACAGCGAGAGCCACAACCGCACATGGGCGAGTTTTGGGACTGGGGCTACGTGGGCCCTGGTGGGGCTTCTGCCTCCACGCGAACCTTGTCGGATTCGTGGTTCTGAGCTGCTTGCCTGTTCACGCCGATCACCTCACTTACCAGGTCGGGAAGGAGGCGGTTAAGGACGCGGGCGAGCAAATTGTCCACGATCGGAAGGAGGCTGCAGAGGAAAAGACGAAACCAAAGGGCATGAGGAGCATCCTGGTTTGACAGATGGCCGCAGAACCCTTGAGAGGCAAAGGAGCGTCTCCATTAGCTCGGCCCTTCTGACCTGGATGGGTTCAAGGCTTTCTGGCAAGAAGGAAGCAGCAAAGCGCACGGTGCTCCCGACTGACAGAGCGACAGAGAGGACAGCAGTCGCACTGGGGATGTCCATTCGCCTTTTCTCGGGGGGACAAGAGGTTAAGTGGCACGGAAGCCACCCATGTGCTTCAAATACTCTTTCCCTAATGCTCTGCCTTTCTGTGAAGCTGGGAAAGACACCAGGAGCTCGCTAAAAATTCAAAACCATCTCCAGTCGCGTGCCGGTGTGCAAGGAGGTCAGCAGAAAGAGTCGCTGTCGGCACATATATGATTTTTTGCACGATAATTAGGTCTAAAGGGAGAGCAGACCTAAGGGATGACCTGGTGTTCGAGTTGACAAAAATAAACAGAATTGTCCTTACAGACAGTTCTCAGTTAATGGTGGTAACCGGGGCTGGAAACTGCATTGCTAAGCAGTGGAGCAGTGCCAGTTGCTGTTATTAAGTGCATCACTGCGGGTGGTTAAACGAGGGCTTCATGTGACTGCGACTTGTGATTTCCTGCCAGCTTCCCCAGTGACTTTGCTTGGGAGAAGCTGGCAGAGAAGATCGCACATGGCAGTTGCGTGGCTGTGGAACACTGCAACGTTAAAATTGCAAACTGGTCACCGAATGCTCAGATTGTGATCTGATGACCATGGGGACACTGCAATAGCTGCAACTAGGAGGATCAGTTATAAGTCCCACTCATTCAGCACTACTGTAAGTTTGAACAGATGCTGAACAAGTTGTTAAGTGAGGTCTACCTGCATTTATGCATGACTGTGAGAGCTGGACCATAAGAAAGGCTGAGCATTGAATTGATGCCTTTGAATTGTGGTGCTGGAGGAGACTCCTGAGGGTCAGTCAGTCCTAAAGGAAATCAACCCTGGTTGCTCATTGGAGGGACAGACACTGAAGCTGAAGCTCAAATACGTTGGCCACCTGATGCAAAGAGAGGACTCCTTGGAGAGGACCCTGATGCTGGGAAAGATCGACGGAAAAGGGAGATGGGGCGGCAGAGGGTGAGATGGTTGGAGAGCATAGTCAGTGCGATGGGCGTGGGCTTGGGCAGACTCCAGGAGCACTGTGGGACAGGGAGGCCTGGCGTGCTGCAATCCGTGGGGCTGCGAAGAGTCAGACATGACTGTGCGACTGAACAACCGCCTGCATTATATCACAAATTATCAGGAGCACATACAAACGCTGCAAGTGAAAGTATGAAGACCACCAAGAAGTTGGACCAGAGGAGGGGCTGAGGTCCCATTTGGTAGTGCTCACCCTCTAAGAAGTCTAATTTTAATGCCTCCCAGAAGTGTGTCACAGTGATCAATCACCAACATGGGGTAGCCGGTGTTGTCCATTGTTAGCCGGACAATTGCTGTGATGTTCACCTCCAACGCAATGTCAAGCAAGCCAAGGAAGCTGAAACAGAAGGGAGAAGAAAGGACCGTCCAGGCCACCCATTGACCTCTCTCGTTTGTTTGTGAGCTCAGCGGTTTTCTTGCAGCTGTTTCGTGAAAAGAGCACAAGGAGCCCACAGTTCGACCGTGAGCTACAGAGACTCTTTTTTACTGGTACTAGTTGGGTTTCTTGAGTTTCCCTCCCACTTCCAAGTGGATTTGCGCACGCTGCTGTTGAGCAGAGCACGTGTCAGAGGGCGCTGGCAGTTTTCTCCAAGAACTTCAGAAGAAAAGAGTCGCGGTGGTTCGGACGTAGAACTCAGACTCATCCCGCCTCTGGCCATTGTTGAGCCTCCGACTCTCCTCCGTGGAGATCGCGAAACTAGCCTTCCCGAACTCGTATTCTTCTCCCGGTGAGTTGGGTGTCACCTGCCAGAATTCTCATCATTCAGGGCAGAACGATTCTCTCACCGCATTGAGAAGCTGAATTAGACATGCTTGAATTCAAACAAACTTTCCTCCAGAAAATTAAGATCTGGGATGAGGAAGGTGCTGTCAAACTGCACCTCTGATGTACTCACGGGTGTCTCCAGGAGGTGGTGCGGGGATGTGAAGTGATGGAGTCATTCACTTTTTCCACTGCTTATACAATTTAATTTCGGAACGGAAGTACGAAAGGAGAGGGCGTGTGTCGAGATGTCACAATGCACCGTTCATTATTTTTTCACCATCACGTTAGCGCAAGCACCAATGGCCCTGCTTACCTCTTTCCTCTGAGTGCCACTCTGGTGTACACATCCAGGTGGAGCCCAGTTCCAGGGAGAAGTTTCAGGTTGATCTTGGGAAGAGCCAGCTCCACGACTCGTAATCTGCAAGCAGGAGCAAGCTCGTTCAGAGGAATCCACCTCCCCTGACCGACCACAACTGGCGCAGGGGAACCGGTCTGGACGGAACGTCAGAAAAGCTCCTGGCCAAAAGCCTTCAGGTTCGACAGCCCACCAGCCGGTCCCCAATTCTGGTTCTCGACCACATTACAACGAGATGGTTTTACTTTGTGAGTTTATTTCATCATATCTATAGTTTGCCCCGATTACTCAGATTCTGAGAAGCAGACAAGAACAGGAGACGATTAACTTCTTGGTCAGGGTCCATAAAAAGGTAGGTGACCATGCAAAAGCTTCATCCTTCACCAAAGGCCGATGAAATGCCTTCTGGAGCATCAAACACTCAGGGCCATGTGTACCTCTGGAGGGGGCATACTGCACAATGAGGTAAAGGGAGGGTTTTCCCCTTTCAGTCGTGTCCGGCTCTGGGGCGGTGCCCATCTCCGTTTCACGGCCAAAGAATCAGCGATGTCCAAAGACGCTTCCACGGCCATGTGGCTGGCATGACTCGGCGCCAAAGCGCACTGAACGCTGCTACCTTCCCACCGATTTGGGTGATACCCATTTATCTCCTTGCATTTTGCTTTCAAACTGCTCTCCTGGCAGGAGCTGGGGCAAGTAAGGGGAGCTCACCCCTTACGTGGCAGCGCTCGGGTCTCAAACGTGAGCTGCCGACCTTCCAGCCGACAAGCCCAGCATCTCGATTTCTCGGCCACCACACCCCCTCCCACAATGCGGAGGGTCTACTAAAAATGCTCCCAGTATTCCTAGTTGGAGTTACATTCTGGAAGCTGCAACGCATCCAATGATCACCAGCTTGAAAATGATACGATTTGTAACGCTGGGGCTTCCGTGAAGAGATGGGATCAAGGAGATCAGTGAGGTTCAGATGTCCTTACCCTGTCAGTCCTTGGACTGTGCTGAGCAGACCTCCTTCGCCGAGGATGCCAAGGATTCCACCTCCACCAAGGAGGCCCCCACCGCCACCAAGTATTCCTGCAGTGCCAAGGAGACTTCCATCACCCTGCAAGCCTAGCAGACCGTCAGCACCCGGACTTCCACCATTGCCACCAGCAACAGCGTGAGCACCACTCCCTCCGGGCAAGCCTCCAGTCACCCCTGCAAGAAGTCCCCATCTTCCTCCTCCACCCCTACAACCACCACCACCACCAAGCACACCCCCAAGAAATATCCCTCCTCCTCCTCCTCCTCCACCACCACCACCACCACCACCACCATCAGCAGCATACCTCCAAGAAGTCCCTCTCCTCTTCCTCCTTCACTATCACCACCATCAAGCACACCTCCAAGAAGTCCTCCTCCTCCTCCTCCTCCTCCAAGTAGGCCTCCAGTAATGCTTCCCAGAAGGCCTCCACCCCCACCGCCCCCAAGGAGGCCTCCTAGTAGACCACTGCCTCTACCATCTCCGATTGGCACTTCTCTCATGGCGCCTTGAAGGGCATGGCTTTGCGCCATCGAGTTGGTGACAGCTGCAAAACAAATAGCAAGAAAATAGTTTATTGCGGGGGAGAGACAACGCAGTTTCCTCGCGCTTCCATCTGGTTCGTTGGGAATTAGCGAGTTCCGTTTGTGGGATGTCCTTTGTCAAGAAGGGCAGCACTATTTTGTATTTCAGGAGATGTGCAGGAGCTGCGACAGATGAGGAGTATGTGAGCATCCTGGATGGATCACACGGAAAGCCCCTCGAGAGTGATTCCGAGAGCGAGCACCTGGTTTGCACGCAGAAGTCTCAGGCTCGACCCCCAGAGTTTCCAAATGTGGACCCTCTCTACTCCTGAACACTGTTGCCAGTCCTTGACCTGATGTTTTTTGTTAGCTGCCGAGAGTCTTCGGATTTGGCGGCATAGAAATCTAATAAATAAATAATGGAGGGCGGTGTGGACAGTACTCGATGGAACGATAGTTTGATTCGGTTGAATGTCCATGTTTCAGGTTGTGGACAGTAGACAAGTAAGAGAAACAATTAAAACCATGGTCACCGTCCATAAAAACCTTGACACCCACTCAAAACCTTCATCCCTCATCAAAGGCTGCTGAAGAAAGATAGTCTTAAGTGTCTTCAGGAATGTCAGAACGTTCCGGGCCATGTGCAGTTCTGGGCTGGTGTACCGCGCATTGAGGTGAATCTACTACAACATTTCCTACTGTTCCTAGTAGAAGGCAAAGGTTTCCCCTGCCAGTCATGTCCGATTCAGGGGCCAGTGCCCATAGTGGAGAGCCAGCATTGCCCAAAGACGCTTCCGTGGTCACATGGCTGGCATGACCGTACGCCGAGGCGCACAGAGCACTGTTACCTTCCCACCAAGTTAGGTGGCACCTATTTATCTCCCTGCGCCGAACATGCTTTCAGACTGCGAGGTAGGCAGGAGCTGGGCAAGTAACGGGGGCTCACTCTGTGACGCGGCGCCTGGGTCTCGGACTTGAGCTGCTGACTCTCCGGCCAACAAGCCCAGGGTCTCCCACTCGGCCACTACGCCCCCCCACATTCCTAGCTGGAGTTCAACTCCGGAAGTTGCAATGCAGCTGATGAGCACCGACTTGAAAAGGTTGCTCTTTTCCTTCCCAAAGCGGGGGCTCCCACGGAAGCCCCCTCCCCTCCTTGCTGCCTTGACTTACCATTCTGCAGCACGCCCTGATTGACCCTGATGACCGCATCGGTCGGAAGGAACTGACTTTGGGACGGAGTCAGCAACGCGCAGACCGCGATGGCGCCCCAGGCCGCGAACATCTTCCGTCAAGCGGCACCTGCCAGGAGGCATCTGGAGCTGAGTGCAGAGGCCCTTTCACGACCCTCCACCTGGTTAGCGGGGAGGGGGGCTGAGCGGAAGACTGCCCTGAGCGTCACTCGGACCAGGAGAAGCTGCCCAACCAGTTCCGAGAGGCCCCAGCGGAAGTGGCCCTTCTGAAAAAGGCCCCAGGAGGACCCTCTCCCCTTGGGGCTGAACAGAAGACGGGAGTCCAGGGAGGTGGCAAACCATCGCAGGTGGTGCCCTGAACGGAGGGATGCTCCTTGGCCATCCCGCTGCCGTGGGAAGAACGTCAGATCCCTTTGCGAGAAACCCTCTGAGATCCCTTTGTCCCAAATGTCGTGAGACGGAGCTAGAAGTGGCCGTGGAACTCCCTCCGGGTGCTCCCAGGCCTCCCTCGGTCGGGACTGAGAAAAGCAGACTGGGGTGTGGCAGGAGGCGTGTCAGCTCCCACCCGTGATCCATCCCGAACAAAGCGGAGACGCAACCGGCACACTCTGCACACATCATCCCGCACGGACCCAGATGGCACCCATCTGGGCTCCACGGACCTGACTGGCCTTTGGCCAACAGGCAGGGCATTTGCGTCTCCCCAAAAGTGCCAGTCAAGAACAAAACCCACATTCGATCGGAGATCATTTCAGTATAATTTGACTTGAATTCAGTACATTCTGTTATTAGGATTTCTCCACGGGGATGTCAAAATTCTCTTGTTCCTATTTGACATTATAACTTGGCAAAGCTTGGAAGAACTGCAGCCAGCCAGCCACCCCACTCTCCTTTACCTGGGTGTTTCCTTCTCTGGTTAACTGAGAAAGGACAACCTTGGCTTGCTAATTTTCAGTCGATTTCGAGGCTGTTCAGAGCCGCCGTGCAGCCTCCTTCTCCTGGGTGTGGGACTCTAGCGGTGGCACCACCATTTATATTGATGGCACGCGGTGGGTGGCCGTGGACTGGGTGCCAGGGATACGGTGATAATGGGCTCAGTGTTGCCTTTCATTATTATTTTTAATCGGATTTCTCACAGTTCAGTATGTGTAATGAGTTGTAATTCTGGAACTGGGTTAAGCAAGAGGTATCAAATGCGCACTCAGCTCCGCAATCTGTGAGGCATTGTCTCTGTTTAACAGAGGGATGGACGTGTTCGTTTTCTCCCCCATGAAATCTCTCCTTGGGGCAGGGGTATCAGTTCTGTAACTTTGTTCATCCCACCCACGGAGAGGGTGATCATCTGTGAAGAGCTCTTTAGAAAGGTCTGGCCAGATAGGATCCTCGACCCCCAGGGCTGGAAGGGACCTTGGAGGTCTCCTAGTCCAACCGCTGCCCAAGGCAGGAGTCCTTATGCCATCCTGGGCAAGGGGCAGCCAACCGTTCCTTGAAGCCCTCCGGCGATGGAGCGCCACCACCGCTCCGCTGACGGGTCGTCCTCGCCGTCCGGAGGGTCCCCCTCACTTCCAGGCGGCGTCTCCCTCTGAAGAGCTTCCACCCATGGCTTCGTGTCCTACCTTCAGGTGCCACGGAGAAGACGTCGGCGCCCTCTTCCCTGGGGCAGCCCTTCAAGGACTGGAGGAGGCTGTCGTGCCTCCCGCAAGCCTCCTCTTCGTTGGGCTACACGTACCTCGTTCCCTTTGCTGCTCCTTGTCCACTTCAGACAAACTGAGCTCATTTCAGAGCTCCATAAAGCTTCTCCTTGCTGACCTGGATGCTTCCATGGCAAGCCACGTTCCTCCCCATGATGTCAGGGGACAAACGCGGAGGAGGGGGAAACCGTGTGAGAACAACTCATTGGTTGGGTTCAGACAATATGTTCGGTCAGGCTAATTACAGAATGAGTGGATGCATTTGCGCAGCCGGCCAGTGTGGGTGAATTTAAACTGCTGGGGATGCTGCGCGACTAGATTGTCTGATCCAGCTCCTTCCCGTTGCTCAGTGATAGGAACAAGGCACAGAAAGGGACAGGATGGGGGGTCTCAAACTTGCAACTTTAAGGCATGTGGACTTCAGCTCTGATGGGGTCCTTGCTGCTCTCCGAGCTTGGTCGTTTCCCTGCGGATGTTTCATGACCCTACTAGGTAACATCATCAGTGCTAGAAGGGAGTGAGGTTTGCTGGTGATGATCCCTAGCTGGGTCATGAAATGTCTGCAAGAAAGCTACCAACCCTGAGCTACAAAGATTCTCTTCTATTGGTACTTCAGTTCCTAGAATTCCCCAGCCTAGTGGTGGGGTGGAGGCCTTTGGGGAGGCATCACTGGAGGTTTACTTGGAGGAGTAAGTGGTGGTGGAGGAAGACTTCCTGGAGGTTTGCTTGGTGGTGGGGGTGGTAATGGAGTGGGGGGCGACTTCTTGGTGGGCTCGCTGTGGGCTTGCTGGAGGAAGGGGTGCCAATGATGCCAGCTGGGGGATTCTGGGAGTTGAAGTCCACGTGTCTTAAAGTTGCCAAGGTTGGGAAACCCTGGGAAAGAGTCAGATAAAGAAGCTGCGGGGCCGCTAATCCGGTCCTTCAACAGGTGTTGCGCTTCGCACGCTCAACGGAGCCACGCTTCGGAGCCAGCTGCCGACGTGCGCATGACAGGCCACCCCCACCAATAAAAGAATTCGTTCAAATCATTTGATCCTGGAGATGCTGCCAGACAGTCACTGAGTCCACGCAGCGCCCAAATCTGGTCCTGAATTGGCCAACTTGGGGCATTTGCACAATGCGCCCTGAATCAGATGTTAGCTCAACGGGCTGAGCAGATGCCACATGCTAAGCTGCGGAAAGACAGCGGGCCCAGCTTCGCGCTTAGACAAACACAGACCTCCGGTTCTGACCTCCCGGCCTGTTTCGAGGGCAGAAAAAAGATCGCCCCGCCGTGGAATGGCAGAAGTCAGGATCTTGTGGGTGACTGGCAAGACGGAGCTTTGGAGAGATGCAAGTCCAGGTAGTCCGCAACTTACAACCGTTCCTTTCTTATAACCTCATATAACAGTGCTGAAAAAGATGACTTGCGACAGTCCTCAACATACGACTGTCACAGCATCCCTGTGTCACGTGATCAAAGTTCAAATGCTTGGCAACCGGCATGCATTAACGATGGTCGCAGCATCCCAGGGTCACATGATCCCCATGAGTGACCTCCCCAGCTAGCTTACGATAAGCAGAGTCAATGAGGGAATCTGGCTTCGCTTAATGTCCACAACAAGAAAAGGCTGTAAAATTGGGCATAACTCATTTAATGACTGCATCACTTAATGACAGAAATTGCAGCCCCCATTGTGCTCATAAGTCGAGGACCACCTGTATCTGCTATTTGCTTCAGGTGAACCGCAGGGGCTTTGTCAGACTATCGCTGCCTGCTTTCTACTGAACCCAGCTCAGCTCATGTCTGTTTTTGTTCGAGAAACTGCGTCGGTTCTCCAGGGCACCCTGCTCAGAAGCCGGACGTGTTAAAAATGTTCTATAGCTATGAAAGGGTGGGTACAAAAACATCCTCTCCTGCAGAGACGAAGCACCAGCCCAGGGTTTCAAAGCGAGGTCTGGATCTGAGGCCAACCAAGCTTTTCCTGGACGGGGTTGCCCTCTAGGCACCGCAACCCCTTACTCAGCCCAGATTCCCTGTTGCTTGATGTGAGAAATAATTTGAGAAGAATCTTGACTTGAGAAATACGCGGCAGCCCTCCCGCCGATACTGAGTTGGCAGAGGCCTGGTTCCGACCACGGGGATTCCCCGAGGGCTCTGCCCCCTCCACGCCCCTTGTTCCGAGCCACAAAAGGCATCTTTGTCCTCCTAAGCTGGACGGCTAAGCCTCGGGGGAGATAAGCCCGGGGAGCTTCCGTCTTCTCGGGGGATTAGCTGCCTGAACAAAGGCAGAGTCAAGGCCCATGAGCTCCCCTTCCAGATTGCACCAAGAGAAATGTGCAATCTCCATCCTGTGGGTCTCATTAGTAGGACCCTGGAAAAGCCGCTCAAGTTGGCTTCAGTTCCAAGCCTTGGGTATTAAAACTGGGCCATGCATCGAAAGGGGGAGAAAAGGCGCGTTAGATGCGGTCACCTCCATTTTGGATCGCGCGAAAGGATGGTTTGGGGTATTAGGTGGTAGTTTTTAAAATATTTAATTGAGTAGCTTGCCTCCAGGAGTTGCTCCATGGCTGGAGGTCTTCAAGGAAAGACTGGACAACCGCTTGCCTGGGATGGCACAAGGCCTTCTGCCTGGGGCAGGGGGTTGGCTAGAAGACCGAGCCCTAGGATTCTGTGGCGGTGGGTATACCTGGTTTGGCCTTTGCTCGTGAGGTCAATGCACAGCCGTGACCAAAATGTTGGACTGAAGTCAGACGGGTTGATTTTCACATCCTGGCTCAAGCAGTGAGACCACCCTCACCATCTTCTCCAAAAGGGGGAAGATCGGAGATCAGCCAATAGTTGTCCAGAGTTGCTGAATCAAGAGACAGCATCGTCGTAAAGGAGCTTGCCATCATCATATCCTTCAAGATGGCCGGTGCCCCCTTCTCCATGAAAGAAGGACTGACCACTCCTTGAAGCTAGCCTAACTTCACAGACCACTCCTGCCCACAAGGTTAAGCCAGGTCCAAACTTTCAGGTGGCAGAGCTCATGGCACAGAGGGCCTGTGGGGTCCTTGCTGCTCTCTGAGCTTGGTTGGTTTCTTGCAGACATTGCATGACTCAACTAGGGAACATCATCAATGCTAGAATCAAGAGGGGTTTGCTCTGCACTTTCCCCGGTTGTGCCAAGAAACACCTGCAACCCAACGATCAAGCTCAGAGAGCGCCAGAGGTACAAATACCCTTTTCTCTCAGTACAGAGGCTCTGATCCACATCCTCGATTTCCACAAACTCAGCAGAATTCTAGATAATCTCACAAGACTTTGCCTTGGTTCCGTTGTCCCCAAAACTGGGTCATTAGCTTGGTGTCGAAGGCGCATTGACAACCAAACCACGAGGTGTGGCTTTAGAGACGTTTTACTGCAGGACTGCGACAAAGAGGAGCCCAGCTTTGAAGCAGCCGGAGACCCCGAGCATCCGTTCTCAGTGATTTCTATAGGAAAATGCACACCCAAACTTGCTGCCCTGACCCCTCCCGTAACATGCCCATTACGTGTAGCCATTATTGGGCTATCTGTGCTCCACATCCCTTAGATCTTCAAAGTTATCGGCCAAGTGTGACATCCATTGTAAATCTCTAGGTTAGGATAGCTTGCAAGGTCTTCAGAAACATTCCTCCCTTGGGCATCGGTTTCTTATCTCCAGCCACTCCCATCCTTGGCTGTTCTAAGCACACGTTTCTAACAAGCAGGCCATCTAATTTCCTAAGGTTAGTTATGCTGTGAGCTACGTTTTATAAAGGTAATTATGTTGCTTAGCATTCCTTGGAAAATTAGGTGGCCTGCTTGTTAGAAATGTGTGCTTAGAATAGCCAAGGAAGGGAGAGACTGGGGTGACTGCTAAGGGACAACAGGGAGAAGAGTCATGCACAGGGGACAACAGTTCTCTCACCAGCCCTCTCCCAAGTGAGTAAAGCCTATCCCAAAATGCAGGGAAGTTTATCTGGGAAGGCCAACTTGGTCACCAGAGGATTCCCTTTTATAAGACGGTTGATGGAACCAAGCACCCACACCTCTCCTGCGCATATTTAAAGTATTCGGCAAGAGAGAGGAAAGCTCCAGCACACATGCACACCGTAAAGAGCTTTTATTGAGCAGGCAGATCAAGGGGTCTCAGGGAGGGCGGCAGGTCTCTTCCGTTTTAGGCAGAAGGGGAAGAACTGGAAGCGCCCTCTGCATTGGGCTGAAGCTGGTGAGTAGCCAAGGGAGAAGTCAAGGCGGCGAGATGACCTTTCGTCCTCTGGAGCTGCACAAGGCGCTGGCGGGAAAGAGATAATTCGTCTGCCTTGGAGCTCCTTCTGGGCCGGTCTGGAGAGGCCTTCCCTGGAGGAATTTAGGGGCCTTTGCTGATTACCAGCATCTCCTGTGAAGCAGAAAGGAGGTGCAGTCAGAAGGGGTCAACCGTCCAGCAGGTCTAAAGTTGATGATATGGACTCAGGGAGGGCAACGGCTACTAGCTACGATGGCAACTGTCATGGGACAAATACGGTCTGCAGGACTTCCGGCAGGAGGGCTCTTTTGCCACGTACATGACTTCATCCTAGAATTCCTGAGCCAGAGAACTTCTTCCTTCCTTCTCCCTAAGTTGCATCTTTACATCTTCCTTGTTTGTTCCCATTTCCTCCGAGCGAGGGCGGTGCTTGTCTCTGAACTTGGGAAATCCAAATGAAATGCTTTTCTGAAGGAAAGCTGCAAACTTCTAATTAGTACAACAGAGCAGAAGCCTCTGTTTACCCTTAGAAGCGAATCTTCGTAGCTCACAGTTCAACTGTGGGGTCCCTGGTGCTCTCTGAGCTGGCTTGTTTTCTTCCAGACGTTTCATAACCCAGCTAGGTAACATCATCAGTGCGAGAAAGGAGTGGGGTTTGCTCTCTTTATATACTGGTGGGTGTGGCACTGATGATGTTACCTAGTTTCCTTAATGAAACTAGTAAACTTCAGGAAAACAACCCAGCTCAGAGAGCACCGGGGACCCCACAACCCTCTGTTTGCAAAGCAAGACAGCCACGTGAGCCGCTTCACAACGGATCGTGCCACTTCAACACATGCACCCACAACCTCTTGCCTCTGGTTGTTTTTATCCAACAGCCATTCTGGCAACCACTTTTTTCACATGCAGTGAAGCTTTGTCCTCCTCAATGGGACACGTACCACGAGTGCATTCATCCTCCACGGTTAACCAGTTTAAAGATTAACAACTGCACTTGGATCACCTGCTATGCTTAGTGTTGAGCTTGATGGGTTTGGTTTTGCTTTGTGGCATGTCTGGAATGCGGCTCCCCTCAAGATCTGAACAACCCCCTTCTTCTCTACAGGGTCCTGAAGGACCTGATTCTTTACCCTAAACCAGGGTGTCCGACCTTGGCACTCTAAGATGCATGGACTTCACCAAGGGTGCTTATATCAATTACCATTGATCCATGATGGGATATTATACCGGCAATCGGGGAAACGAGAGGTGTGATTCTTGCAGACCATTCGTGATCAGGCGGTTAAGTGCAAGGCGACTGGATTTGCAGAGGGGTCGGAAAAGTCAAAATGGGGGGGCTAGATC
>JANHZU010008522.1:0-14135 GCA_032468055.1 Acrochordus granulatus | reverse complement strand
GGGAAATTGAGAAAGCCTCTTGGATAAAAGGTGAAGCGTCTTCTACTTGAAAAATCCAATCCAGATGCCTGCTTTTTAAACTTTTGTTGCAATGTAGAATTAGCTCAGCTGGCCGTGTCTGCTGTCTGGTCTACCTGGAAAGGCTGCCAATACTCTTCTATGCTACGAGACAAATGGAGAAAAGGACACAGAACTGTTTTCACACTCTCGGGCTTGGCCTGCATTTCAGAGCTGGAAAGAGATAGATAATCCTACAGGTAGTTCACACAACATGGTTGATTTGGGAAAATTAGATTAGTTCCAAACAAATTCAGATCTGTTGGGGACCAAAGTAACCCCATATGGATTAGTTATGTGGGCTTAATGTCTGGCTTAAGGCATGCTGAACAATGCAATCTTAAGCATGTCCACTGAAAAGCAAATCCCACTAAGTTTGGGGATTTTTATTTGCAAAGAAACTGACATAGGTCTGCAACCATAGGAAGCCATTTGGGGAAGAGGCAGCTCAGGTTTTGGAAGCAAGTGGGAAATAATCCTTACATTTAGATTCAGAATGATGTGTTCACCCTCGAACAGCGGTAAGCCAGCCAGAGCATAATGCAGATTTCCTAGCATCCCAAGACTCATATCTGTTAGGGATAAATAAAGAACAAGAAGTGAGAAGGGAAAAGCACAACAGTTCATGACTATGAGAGGTCTCTATTGGGCAGAGTGCTGCAAAGATACAGGCAGTCCTCAACTTACAACTGGTCCTTAATGACCATTTGAAGTTACGACAGCTCAGAAAGGGAGCTTTATGGCCTGTAAAGCACTTCCAGGCATTGTAAAATATTATGCTGGGCCCTCAGAATCATGTGATTGTGATTTGGGTGCTTGGCAAACTGTTTGCACTTAGAACTGGTTGCTTAGTGCCCCGCAATCATGGGATTGCCATTTGCGATCTTTTCTGCTGGCTTCCCCAGAAAGTCAGTGGTGAAGCTGGCAGGGAAGGTGGCAAGCTGCTGCCACCTGGTAAAGGGTTTCTCTCCCTCTTTTCACAGGGAGGAAGATATTGTTCGTCAGGCTGGAGAAATAAAGCTGGAGGATCTTTGGGGTGCTTCATTTCTGCAGCCTGCTGCAGGAGTTCCCTTCTGCACATGGATAGGGGGGAAACTTCTGAATTAGACTGGAAAAATGAAACTTGCATCTGGAAGATCCCAGTTTTGTTCCTCCAGCTCAGCACAGGAATTTCCTTCCACGCATGGAGGGGAACTGCCTGTCCTCTTTTGGCAGGCAGCTCTTTTACTCTGTCCACTTAACAACCAAGCAGTCACTTAATGACCACAACTTGGAGAGCCAGGACTGTGCTCGTTGAATGAAGTGGTCGCGTGAACATCTCGCTTTAATTACTGCTTTGCTCAACGACCAAGACGCCGATACCAATTGTGGTCAAAAGTCTCTGTACTCTGCCATAGAAAGAAGAGTTTCTCACTGAGGAAGAGACTTCATTCCCTGATTGTCTCTGAGCAGTTCGCGCCTTCCTGCAGCAACAGAGCTCAGCCAGAGCTTCTCAATTTGGCACCACACCGGCCTCTTTGAGGAAGCCCAGCTGCACTTCAGGAGACGGGGACAGGCAGAAAGGCCCACTGATTCCTCTGACCCTTTGCAAATCTGTAGTCCTGTGTGGACCCAATTCTAAGTGCAGGCAGTCCTTGACTCATGACTGGTCACTTAGCAACTGTTCAAAGTTACCACAGACCCAAAAACGAGGTACTTATGACCTAAATTTGAAGTTCCAATGACTGTCCTTGCCACCAGGGTCACATAATCACATTTTTGAGTGCCCGGCAACCAGACCACATTTACAGCCATTTGCAGTACCCCATGGTGACATGACCGCAATTTATGATATTTTTTTTGGCCAGAAGCAGGCATTTACTTCCAGGTTTTTTGGCAAAAATAACACCCATTGTGGACAATAGGTTCACTTAATGACCGCAATGTTTGGATAACAACTGCTGTGCTCACTTTAGGAGCGCCACAAAAAAGGTTGTAAAATCACACAGTTACACGATGACACACTTAACAACCAGCCTGACCTACAACCGTAATTCTAGGCACCATTGCAGTCATAAGATGAAGACTATCTGTAAACATGTTTAGGACTGCACTGTGAGTGTGAAAGTCTCTGCATGTTTATTCAGACAGAAGCCTGGTTGGCTGGCTGAATTATTCACTGAAAACATCTCATGCCGCTCATTTACTGGACTCCGGAACCTGTGCAAAAACAGAAAAGCAACGCTCGCAGGAGAGCATTCATTCCCTGGTTGCAACGTCTAGCAATCCCGGAGAGGGCACGAACTATTGACGAACGGCCAGTCGCTGTGAAAGCCTGCTGGCAGGAGAGGGTTCCTCTCACCCCGGCAAGATGCCAGGAATGAGAGAGGCTGATGATGCCCTCTGAAGGGCAATGGCCCAAATATCAGCGAGAAGACCGGGCAGTTGGGAACTCCTCTGGAACTCTTCTAATGCCTTTGAGAGACTTCTGGCATCCAGAAGAGACCACGGGGCTGCTTCCTACATTACGGCATAATTTGCACGACCGCCTGTAACCACGAGACTATCTGGAAGGCACCATACTGATCGGAGGGCGCATGTCTCTGAAAAGATAACTGGGTTTGGTCATCTTGGACTAATTTGGAGTAAGCAGAGGAGCAACACTGAAGCAAAGGAGGCACTTGCTTCCTTACGTTATCCCCCGGGTGGGGGGACCTCAGCTTTCAAGGAAGGTGGCATGCATGGGCAGTGAGGCTTTGGGATTACAGCAGTGTATATGCTTTGGGTGCCAAAGAGGTGAGGAAGGTAATTGGGGCATCTAAGCTGCCAGAGAAACTTCTCTTCTGGTCAAACATGACGTAGGAGGCTCGTGAAAGACAAATACATAGCAAAGGCAGACTACGTCCCAACCACAGCAAAAATCCTTACTGTTGGCGGTGGCAAGAACAGTGTTGAGAAGGTTCAGGGCAAGACTGGCAACTGGACACAGCTGTGAGAAGAGAAGAGAAGAAGATCGGAAATGAAGACTGGACTTCACACTTCTTTTGACAACTGGGGCACTGAAAAGGATGTGCTCTGACTCCGTCATTCCTGGCTCTGGCGACAATAACCCCTCGCATGGTTGTGAGGGAATAGCACAAACCAGAACGGGGATCCTGTCCAGCCAGGAGATCTTCGCAAGGGCAGTTGTGGGTGAACATTTATCGTGCATGTGCAGGAAGGCATAACTACTGGAGACAGAATCATCCATTCGGGCCTCTCCGTGACTACTAGCAGGACTCGCAGCGTGGCTTTTGCTCTGCTGCAAAGGCTGAGCCGGATGGACGATTTTCAGTGCGCCTCTTGACGGTGGCTTGAACATCCTTTTGGAAGTCCCATCTGAGAATCACAGACTCCTAGGGCTGGAGGGGACTTGGGGGTCTTCTAGTGAGCCCCCTGTCCAAGGCAGGAGTCCTTGCACCGTCCTGGGCAAGGGGCTGTCCAACCTTTTCTTGAGAACTTCCAGTGATGGAGCACCGCAACTGTTCCACGGACGGATCGTCCTCACTGCCAGGAACTTCCTCCTTATTTCCAGGTTGGATCTCCTTCTGATGAGCCTCCAGCCGTGGCTCCTTGTTTACTCTCAGGTGCCACGCAGAACAAATTGACACCCTCTTCCCTGGGGCATCCCTGCAAGGACTGGAAGATGCCATCATGTTCCCCCCTCAGCCTTCTCTTCCCTCAACCATTTCTCACAGGAGTTGGTCTCTAGACCACCTATCATCTTGGTTGCTCCTCCCTCACTCTTTCGAGGGCCTCAGCATCTTTTCCGTACTGTGGTGGTCAGAACTCGATGCACTCTTCCAAATATGGCAAACAGTGCAGAACAGAGCAATATCATCACCTCCCATGATCTTGATGCAGCCCAGGGCTGCCTTGGCTTTTCTGGCAGCTGCAGCGCACTGCCGGCCCACACTTCAGTGGCGGTCCGCCAGGACACTTTGATCCCTTTCACAGGTCCTACTGTTGAGCCAGTACCGCCTATCCTATACCTGTGCACTCGTTTTTTCCCGCCTAAGTGCAGCACCTTATTTTCTCACCACTGAAGGTGAGATGGTCGCTTCATCATAGCTGGTCTCCATCTGATGCTTTCCCAGTGTGCTGGACTAGAGGCTGGTCTCCTCCATGAAGGAGCTCCCAGTCCATTGGTTGGACACAAGGATGAGGGAGAATTAGCATTTTTCCTCCTTCAACCCTGTCTCAACTCTAGTCGAGCCCCTCACTCATCCCACCTCCTCATAAAGTGAGTCCAGAAGAACCCAATAAATGTCTTGGCCTTGCAAGACTGGTTCTGCTGTGGACCTCTCTGACCGATGGCCCAAACCATGAATGTGTGTTCATCGAAGCCACGGTGCTGACAAGAGACAGGCTGCAATTCTTCCAGAAGACTCACCAAACCAGGAAGGACATTATGCAGAGAAACCGTCACAGCGCTGTCCAATGCCTTCGGAAGGGACCTGAAAAATGAGTCGGAGGATGAGTGGGCTGCATCATTCTTGGCCACATAAAAGATGCTGTGGGTCCGTAAGAAAGGAAGTCCCGTCGTCGTCCCAGGACGACATTAGGACCAATCTCACAGCTTCCTAGTAACCAGCTGGCACCCAACCACGGAAGTCCTCAAGGGGAGGTCAACAAATTCGAGACGGCAACCACAGTGCCCAGACCGGCACCACTGGCCCAGCCCTTCAGAACCTACCCCTCCCCATCCAAACGAAAACACGGCGTGCTCGGTTGTGACCCACGGGCTCACCCAGACAAGATGCCAACGCCCCCAAGGCTGGCCCTGCAGCTCTCGGTGACCAGCTCGGGCGCCCCCGTCTCGCCTTGGACCAGCCGGGCACCGGCGGTGACGTCCACTTCTCCCAGAAGACTCAACGGCCCATCCAGAAGCCTGGAAGACACCCAGAGAAGCAGAGAGGGGGCAGTTTGCCAAATAACGTCCGAGCTTCCAAACTGTGCTGGGTTTTTCATCCCTCACCAATATTTATTTGTTTGCTTTGCATTAGGTGACATCTGCAGCTTTTCTTCCACAAGCTGGAGAGGGTTCAAATGTTAGTCCTCCCCCAGTTTCAGCTCCAGGACAACTCGGAGAGGGAGCGACGGGCCCAAAGTTATATTGCCCGCGGACCTGGCTGCTCACAGACCCACGCTCCCGGTAGGGCGCCAGCAGTCCTCCTTCCCTGGTTTTCCTCACCTTGACCGATGTCTCCAGGCTCCTCCCGTTATCTCAACAAAACCGAACCCCGAATTACTATTCGAAGACACTACGGCTTTCCAGTGGAGTACCGGAACATCCTCCTTTGTTGCAGACCGCGTGTCCTGCGGATCTTATTTTTGAATCACCCCGTAACTGGAAGTCAGGGTGCTTCTCGCAGCGGTATCAATTATGGGGGATCAGAGCAGGTCAGAAGGTGGGCGCAGTGCGGCGATCCCAGCCTTGCCTTCCCCGTTGTGCAATATCAGAAGGGGCAAGGCTGGGACTGCAGTTTGCTCACCTGCTTGCGCGCACACCGCCCGCGCAGAGAAGCCCCCGGTTTCTCTTTTTTTTTGCAAAACCCAGCAGGCTACCGCCTGGCCGAGCTGGACCATCGTCGTCAGGGCGGGGTTGCACCTCCTCCCAAGAGCGTGCCAATTGCCCGGAGCGATGAGTTTCTGAAGCTGGCGGCAGGCGGCAGCTGCTTTCGCGAGCCCTCGGCATTGCGTGGTTAGTAAATCTCTGGCTACGTCCACAGCTCGGAGGAGGAAGGTGAGGGGGGAACGCGACACGCGGAGCCTCCTGCCGGCAAGACTGGGAAGGGGAAGAAGATTTGCTGTTCCCCAAGGAAACCAACTCACGTGTTGCCCCCAAGTGTCACTCTGGCGTAAATGTTCAGTCCAACTCCAACATCTGGAAACAACTGCAGTGAGACGCTAGGAAAGACGACGTCCACAAGCTTCAGCCTGGGGATACAAATGTTCCTAATGGGTAAGAGTAGAAACTAAAACTAGGAAGGACGTTCAGTGTAACAACGCTAGAAACCTTAAGTCTCCTCCTTTGCTGATTGGTATTTGGGGTCTCTGTGCACAACGGACAACGTGTGTGTGTGTGTGTCTACAGAGTGTGGGACAGAGAGCAAGGATGACCTTCCTCTCTACCCACTCAAAGCAAAGCGGGTGGAACACAACGCGTGAAAACAGTTGTAGGTTCCTTGAGCACCTCCTGGACAACATATCCCAAAGTTCACCTTTGGAATAAGAATATTGAGAGGAACTTTAAGGTTTAGAAGCCTCCAGATAGATATATTTTATGCCCTGGATGGCTGAGGACTTTCGCAAGGTTTCTCAGTCAGCACGGTAACTTTTAAACTGGAAGCTGGTTCCAGGCTAGGGAAGACGGTTGAGTAACAAGATACGGTTGTCCAAGGCTAATCAAGCGCTGATTCAGAAGGCTGAAGAAAGAAATCTAGGATTTAGATGCTGTTGCCTTGAGGCTCAAATCTTGTCTGCAATAAAGTTTCTGTCATGTTGAGTCTTCTGCTGAGTCAAACCAAGACTTAAATTCATGGTGAAGTGTCTGAAAATCCATTATTTAAAGTGGATAACTCACCCCAAGAGACCTCCAAGGACACTACCAAGCAGTCCTCCGTTTTGCCCTCCAAGGACACCACCAAGCAGACCTCCACTCTGTCTTCCATTCAACCCTCCCAGGGGATTGCTATTCACTCCTCCAGTCGGGCTTTGTAATAGTCCCTGAAGCAGGTCATCTTTGGCCAGGACGTTTGAGATTACTATACAGGGTTGAGAGCAATTATTACAGGAGATAAATTAAATTTAAACTCAGGCTCCGAGCTGTTGCTGTTAGTAGCAGCAGCAGCATATTCCAGCTTAGTTACGAAAGTTGTTCTTGATATTTTTGGTCTCCCCCACCTCTGCCTATTTGGCCAAACTCACCTTTATTAATATAGGCCAAGCCAGAATGTTTGTATCTGGCTATAATTTCATAAAGATTAACATTTACTTTTAGAATATGACATCAGTCTTCGTGTATGTTGAGATAAGTTTGAAAATGTGCTGGTAAAACACTTTAATGCCCCTGAATTCTGAGATGATGTTCTATAGGTACAGAGTTGAGGGTTTATTTATTTTATTTATTTGTTAAATTTATATACCACCCATCTCACTGCAAGGGTTGCCCATTCCAGCACAGTCTCCTGTGAAAGATGTTCTGCAGCATATCCCAACCCAAACTGGATGAAGGAAGAACTTCAAGAGAGGTTCAGGAGAAGAAAGTCACCCAATTGCTCTGCAGATGGAATTAGGACTTATCCTTAGTCCAAATTCCCATGACTGACCACGGGTATGCTGCAGCATCCTTTCCCAGACCCACCACAAGCGGAGATCCTTCTAACTAGAAAATACTTGGAGAGTCCTGGGAGGTTGAGGGATGGGACAGCCAAAACAGTCAAGATGGCAGCTGCAGTGCACATAAAAGGGGGAAAGGGCTTCGATCATGAAGTTTAGGCGCTATCTTGACTTTTTTGACATCCCCCCTGAAGAGGACCCTGGAGAACACTCAGTCTGGGAAAGGCTGTGCTCCAGTTATCTGGGTCAAACTGATCGTGTGATTTCCCAGCTAAATAAATCCTTCAGTTCTCTGTAATCTCCTGCAGAACATCTCCATAATAGCCATTCAGGAATGAAATGCTTCAGAAGATAGCCATGGAATCCTCTTTCCAAATTCTCTGCCTTTTGGTTTGCAAAAAGAGAAGGAAAACAGGACTCACAGTTCTCCAGAACCGCCTTGTCCACCTGGGCCACAGATAATAAGTTTTCTACTCCACCTTGGCAGATGGGCAGGAGGCCACAAAGGAGAAGAAGGGCCAAAGCCTTCAGCATGTTGATTCTGGTGCCTGGAAGAAAATAGGACTGGCAGTGCATTGGACTTCAAGATCGCCAACTGGTCTTCAGAGATCAGAATGTTGAAAGACCTTGAGATGTATTTCTGAAGTAGAGATTGTTCTCTTAAATGTCTGGGACTAATTATGATATTGTCAGGCGCAAAGGACCAGGACCAGAAGGTGAAGTTCAAGCTAACAGATTTACTGGTCCTATAAGATAACAAGAATTTGCCCAACAACCCGTTGAACACCTGCACAGTTAAGATAAGGTTCAACAGTTGTCAGGGAGGGGTTGGGTTTCTGACACTTGATGATGTCAAGGATCCTAAGCTGCTCCTCCCTCCGGCACAGCCCTTCCTTCTCCCACAGATATCGTAATGGAGTCCTGCAGTGGGTAGGTGGAGGAGCATGGGCTAAATCAGTGTCTCTCAACCTTCTACTTGCCAAATGCACCAACACAGGTCATATATCAAATACTTGAATCTAACCTATCCATGTGTTCACACAGCATGCTAGGCTTGTTACGGAACTAATGGCTGCTTGGTTTGTTTGCTTTCTTCCAATTAGGTTCAACATGTTCCATGAACCAAGACTATGGATTAAACCAGGAATCAGGTAAGGAGTAGGGTGCAAACATTGTCTATAAATGGGAATCCTCAGGGATATCCACAGGGAATATAAAAAATGATGACGATGGTGGTCACACACTCACAATCCAAGCCCTATTCCCTCGGCCTATTGCACATTACGATGGGTGAGCCTTTGCTTGCATAATCATGGCCGTCATCGTGATCTTTTTGAGTCACACTCTCCTGGGAAGAATAATGTTTTGAAATGTTCATTACACCAATTCTGGTTCCTACAAATGCATTTGGTTTAAGAGAATCAGGATCCAGATGTTGATGGCCCTTCTGGTTCATCTCCTTAGACCCAAGGCTGCCTCACACTCCCCTTGGCCACTGCTCCACCTTGGCTTCTGTAGCTGGTCCAGAGTAGTAGTATTAGGAGACATCCTAGGCTATTTTGCTGCCTGAGACCAAACACCGCTCCCTTTCTCGAGATCCAAAGTCCCCAGACTTGCTTCTGAGTCCTACGTACTTAAAGGTTAAGGCTTCCCCGCCAGTCGTGGCTGAGTCCAGCGGGTGATGCTCATCTCCCTTTCATTGCTGAAGAGCCAGCATCATCTGAAGATGTTTTGGCTGACATGACTGTATGCTGAGGCACATGGAATGCTGTTACCTTCCCACCAAAAGTGGTCCCTATTTATCTGCTTGCATTTTAACATGCTTTCGAACTGCTAGGCTGGCAGGAGCCGGGGTGAGTGACGGGAGCTCACCCGGTAATGTGATGGCGGCTGGGCCTCGAACTCGGGCTGCTGGCCTTTTGGCTGACATCTTAACCGCTCAGCCACTGCTTCCCTTACTCACGTACTTATTAATTAAATTTCTGAGGTGCCCATCTCACCTAAGTGACTCAGGTCATTTTGCAACATCATAATAAACCTCACAGGTAAATGACTAGAAGCATAGATTAAAAACAGAATGAAAAACAGGTGAAAACTTACGAGTAAAGATAAAACTCAGGTTTAAACATTAAAAAAGCTAACAGGTTAACAAGGCAGCAGAAGCATCCTCGGGCCATCCCGAGGGCTACATCCTACTTTTAGGCCCCCTACTAATTAGCAGAGCCGTGTCTTAAACCTCTTCCAGAAAACCAGAAGACGGGGGTCTCGCCTCACCTCTGGGGTAGGATGTTCCATAAAGTGGGAGCAGCAGCTGAGAAGACCCTCCTCCTAGATCCTACCAGTTGAAAACCCTTGACCAGTGGGGTGTGCAGCATGCCCTTTTTGCCTGACCCAGTGGGACAAGTCCATGTAATCGGGACAAGACGGCTCCTCCTACTTGAACCTCGGAGTTACATCTTCAGCAGCACCAACAAAGGGTAGCTGATTTGAAGGTAGACAGAGGTCTCTGACCCTCCACAGCTTCTGGCTGTCTTCCTATCTACTCACGGTGGAGCTGGCTTCTCCATCCACTTTCCAAGATTCCCACCAGAGGGGCCCTGTCAGCCCTGTGACCCAAACATGGCCAGATGGTAGATGGGGGAGCTCCTACGTGGGAAACAGCAGCGCTGCCTCGGAGCTACAACTTCTCACATCAAAGAGGACTCCGGAGCTGACTGATCGGTTTAGTTTCTCAGCAACATTGAGAAACAGTTGGGTTACCCATCCGGGAACCAGTTGAAATAAGTATTTTTTTTTTTCAAAAATGGAATAAAGATGGGCCCCGAGGATCATCCTTACCCTCTAGAAGTAGTGCTAATTCTGAAAGAACAAACCTTTTGAGTTTCTCCCTCCAAGGAGCTCAACGGAGCACCTTACCTTCCTCAGCTAGTGGCTTGCCAGGGGTTCTCCAGTTCCTGACTGTCACCAAGGAAGATGTCACAGACCCAGAACGGATGCTCCTTTTATACCAAATATCTGTGTCAGGAATGAGGAACAGAGCCTGTTCGTAGCAAGTCCGTGATATTTGCTTTGGTGTAAAGTAGCAAGCGATTATTTCCAATGCAAATACAAGTTTAGAAATCTGAAAAATGGGTCAATTGAGTAACGTGTATTGAACGTCGAAGCCAGCGCGTGTGAGCCAACTTTAACCGGGGTGCCAGTTTTCGGCGTCAATGCGCCAACGTAACCAGAAAAGCCAAGATCTTGTTTCACAGTTATTCTGGTCCTGTGACCTCCAGAGACGCTGGATTTAATTATGGCTCTTGTCGCTTGAGCCTTGCAGCAGGGAGATGTTCCTTCAGTCTCTGGCTGCAGTGCAGGGGATACAGACATGCTTGGCAAGCGGCATCTGTATGATACGCTCCACCGTCAAAAGTGGAGACGACCACTAGGGGAAGACAAGGAGCTCCTTTTCCCTTTCTCTTTGCTGCCATCTAGCGGGCACCTCGGTTTCTGCAGCCTGTCCTGCAGTGCTCCGCTGTGAAGACCACTGCGCGACGTGGCTCTGAGATAATACATGACGCATCCCTCCTGCTGCTGTCTTAAATGAAGTCTTTCTATCGCAAACAGGTGGCAGAATATCTCCCACGTCCACGTGGTAAGGAGGGAGAGGACCAGCGCTTTCTGAAGGGTGGAGGGACAGTCCTCAAGGATGAATTCACCGCCAGAGCCCAGCCGCCTGTCGCCTTCCGGGCAGCTTCAATCAGCCAGGAGGAGCATCGACCCCAGAGCAGGTGCCGAGCTCACGGTCACAAAGACCCTGTCCACCTCCTCAGACAATTATCTCCGTCCATAAGACACATTAAGCCCTACCAAGCTGTAGCTGACCGAGTTAAGTGTGGTGTGGCAACCCACCGCAGGCTCACGTTGATGGCATCTCAGGAATGACTCCATAAACCCACCCTGTTCTACCTTTGTCATTTGGAAGGCAAATTGTCACAAATCCACTCCCTGGATCCCTCGGGATCACCTCTCTCCTGTCAGAAATTAGCACGCATTGCCTCTTGATAGGTCCTGCAGGCTTCCCTTCCCATGAAGAGGAGGAGAAACTAGAAGGACTGTACTTGGCTGCGCATCATTGGAGCTCCACCTCCCCTTCCTTAGCATCCCTGGCTCCCAGGGTGCTGCTTCCTGGCCTGAAGGACCCAGAGCTCCATCCGGCAGGCTTGCCTTTAGGATCGTTTGGTCAAGTTTCAACCCAGTATTTTGGATCAAGATAGAGTTTTCTTGGGCAGACGCGGAAAAGGACCTCCGAGCAGCAGCCACCCAGGTTACTGGAAACAGCAAATATGGTTCTTGAGGCATTTATTGATTTAATAAATTCCTATTCTGCTTCCCAGGCAGTCGTATCTCAGAGTGGTTCGCAACAAGAATGCAAGTTTTTAAAAGACAGCGAAGGGAGTTGCTTTTGTCCTTCCATGTATCAGCTGAGGAGTTCAGAAGCACAGGTCCAGGGACCGAACGGGCAAAGCGGGGCGTGGATAGGGGAGATCGCCAAGATTTTCCTTTTCATGTGTTCTTCTCAGAAGTGGAAATATTTGTGCAACTTCAGTCCTCACATTAAAAACTGGTGAATTCTGTCACTGTGGCCCAAGAGGCACCCCAGAAGACGGCAAGGAGATACTGCGAAATAAGCCCCCGGCATCGTTCCAGATGGCGTATCCTCGTCATACCAGGGTGAAGCCCATCAGATCTGTGTGTTCTTCCCAGCGCTTCCCACCGCCTGGTTGAGCAGCCACCGGGCAGGAGGGATCGATATTCTGCAGGTACTATTGGGAGCCACGGTGGCCTTCCCTATTTCACCTTGGTTCCAGGAAACAGGTCCCAAGATGATTTGTCAAATGTGCTTGCCACCCATCTCACTGCCCCGGCAGTGATATGCCTCGATTCCGATTCTTCCTTCCGCTTGGACGGGCCAAGGGCGTCGGTCATGTCAGCTTTCGACCTCGAGCGGCTCCGGAGCTGCCTTGAGAAATGCAGCCGAGATGGTGCACGTCCGGCGCACTGTTCAGGTTTACGCGCCAGCTGAGCGCGAGTGGTTCTTTCGCTGGGCAAAAGGTTTGAGCTTCGTTTCGGTTGTGTAGCTCTTACATGGCTTGTTGGTAGTGAAACAGGGAAATAGGGAAGGCCACCAATAGTGGCCCCCAATAGTGTTGTCGTCTCGTGTGAGAGGTTATGTGCTTACTTGAAGTACCACTACTGAAGAAAGTCGGAAGCCATCCTTTTGCATTTCTTTTCCCCTCCTTCCTCCCTTCCTCCCTCTTCCTTTTCTTCTCCCTCTCTCTCTCCTCCTTCCTTCCTTCTCTCTCTTCTTCTATCTATCTATCTATCTATCTATCTATCTACTTACCTACCTACCTACCTACCTACCTACCTATCTATCTGTCTGTCTGTCTGTCTGTCTGTCTGTCTATCTATCTATCTATCTATCTATCAGTCATAAGCTAGTCAATACAGCCTTACGCCGTTCTTTGAGATTTTCTCCAGGATACTTAGAACAATAGTCGGCAGCGGAAAATCACTGGCAGTCATGCCTTTTTTCTTACGATGGGTTATTGCTCTGGGATCACTGTTAAGTCGAGGTCTCTATGTCTCTCCTGCTTCGGAAGGGACCCCCCAACCCAGAAGAAGAGCAGCACCCGAACCCATGGCCTCTTGAGGGCTGATCCGTCGTGTGAGGGCTCCTCGGAAGCCAGAAAACATCCTTGGCGGATTCATCTGGAATGGGAAACGCCACATTTGCGTTCAGAGCAAATTGCCAGTGCAACAAATGCTGGTGAGAAAAAGACAAGCAAGGGCTCCCCAGTGTCCATGACTCAGAGAATTTTGGGGTGCTGGGTAAAGATGTAGGGAGGTCGCTTCTCCCCTCAGCTGATCCCCACCTGAATTGCGCTGATTCAGAGCAAATTCCCAGTGCAATTTCATTGCCCCAATGGAAGAGGGGCAAGGGAGCCATTCCGCTCAACCGTCAACTAAAAACGGCCTCCCACATCACGATTTATCGCATTGCTTCTCCCTTTGCGGGAGGGAGGAAGGAGGAGGCCTTCTTTGTTCTCTTCTAACCATTTGCCGTTGTGGCAGAGCCTCAAGGGCGGAAAATGGCTGGCAATGGGCTGCCGTAGAACCAGGAATGGGAGCCCGGCAGGTGTGGGCTCCCCGTATTTAACCTCTGCAGAGGCTCGGGACCCAGCCTTGACATTTCGAGGTCCTGTCCCTGCTGAGCACCTCCTCTTCCAGAGGACAGACAGAGTCGACGGCTTGGTGAGCACCCCAAGTGACGGGGCGGAGTCCAGAAGCAGCCGATGGCTGTCCGGTCTCTGCAGGAAAGGCACCCGGGGGCCCCCAGCCACTTGAGTTCCCAGGCATCCCAAAGAAACTAGTAAAATGGCTTTCGGCGTGGCTCCTCAAGGGAAGAGGCATTCGGCATCCCCGTCTTCAGACGAAGGCAGCTGGAGGAAACAGACTGATAGAACGCGTGCCTTCTGAAAACAGCGAGAAGCGCAGTTTACAGCTCTTCAGAAGAAGTGGTCGACTTCTTCTAAGCATCCTGGAACACTGCCCAGCTGTACCCCAGACTCTGGAGCTGAGGGTGCAGGAATGGTGGGATGGAAGACCCAACCCCAGTCTCACCCATCCATCACCTTTCCTCAGAAGGGATCTATCCTGGCACCTGGAGCACC
>JANHZU010008519.1:5343-21598 GCA_032468055.1 Acrochordus granulatus | reverse complement strand
ATCCAATCCAGATGCCTGCTTTTTTAAACTTTTGTTGCGATGCAATTACCCTGGATGAGTGAGAGTCTTCACAGACAAATGGTTGTTTACTAAATGTGATAAACATAATATATAATGGAATTAATATATGGATATGAATAAATGAAATATTTCATTCAACACTGATAAAGGAGGAAGATAAGATGTATTATCTTTCCTTGATTTCATATATTAGACATGTTTAATATTTTATATTTAATATACAACATTGCTTTTGATGATATTGTAGATGTAGTGGTTGAGGGCAGAAATTGCATGCAGTTTTCTATGCAAATGCTATGTTGTTGGCTGAGAACCCAAAATAATCTGCAGTACATGTTAGATGGATTATATGATTCATAAGAAATATGGACCTGAAACTTGATTTAATGAAGATTAAAATATGTACATTTGACAGAAAAAAGAGTGAAGATTGAAATTTGCATTCCAAAAGAGGCAAAAATGGCTTTGTATAAGAATATGATTTTGCCCATTTTATTACATGGAAGTGAGAGTAAGCAGAATGCAATGGAAATGTGTTTTAAAACCAACAAGAGATTGAGTCAGTAATGAATGGGTATAAGAAGGAATAAGGATTAAAAATAAACATACTGTAAGTAACAAATGTAAAAGAATGATGTTGAGGTGGTTTATCATGTAGAATGAATTAGGAATGAATCACAAGACAAATGTATGAAAGTAGAGTGGGAGGATTGAGAACAAAGGAAAGAATAGTTTCTTGGTTAACTATTTCTTACTCCTTTTCTACATTTTCAATAAGGGAATAGTATAGATGGGGCTAGCATGATGGGTATGTATGTATACATGCAGATAAATATCTACAGCCTTGCCAAAATAAAATAGCAATATTCAATGAAGTGCTGCTACAATGACATCAGAATAGTTCATTTTATAATGAGTTACAAAAAAGAACTCTTGAATCTAAATCCTAATACACTGTCTGTAATTATTTGGTGCAATTAAAGTGCAGTTGTAGGAAAACACCAATCAATATTTGTAATTGCTTCTAATTTCCTATCATGATATGGCAATACATATAAACAAATGATCTCAAAGGAAGTTTATGGAGTTCACATTCCGGAATGATAAAAATATACATAATACAGTATGTATTAAAGAAAGATTAATTTACTGCAATCTGCAGCACCAGCAACAAGATAACAAGATTAATTTTCTTCCTCAGCATAAATTATTCAGTTTACATTCATCCTGATTTGAAACCATTTAAGTTAATAGCAATGGTGTCATGTTCTTCAATTAAAACAATTCTGTACCAATCTTGTAAAGAAACAATTCATTTACAAATTTCCATCTGTCCGTCCGTCCGTCCGTCCATCCATCCATCCATCCATCCATCCATCCATCCATCTATCCTTTATGATCTGCTGTCCAAAATACTTGACTGGGACTGTACAAATATCCAGATTCATGGTTCATATTGCTAACAAAGATTTGCCAAAATAATCACACAGATAGAGAAAACAATTTTCTATGCATTCTACTCATGATGCAGAGCAGGCTTCAGGAGCATCAATACCAGTGGTACTGATACTGTGGTTCTTCTGTCAGGTTTGAAACCATTTTTGTTCTAGTGAGGCAAAGGTACTTTTCCTTAGCTCATAGTAGATAATCAAAAAAGCACAGCAGTTTCAGCACACAAGGATACAAAGAGCTACCAATCACAGGAAATCACAGGCTTTTCCAGAAATAAAAGATTTTCAATAAAGAATAACAGCCCTATTCATGATACTACCAGAAAGGGCTCCAATATTCATACCAACTAATGAAATTTCTGTTTCTCCAAGTCCTTAACTGGGTGCCATGGTCCATCTGGGTCAGGTGGCAACTGTATTGAAAGCATGGTATCACATTAGCCTTTTCTAATAGATATCAAGAAAAGTCTTTGGCATATATCTTTATAATTCATCCAAATGACTGGCTTCGGGTGGCAGCAAATGTAAGAATGGCAGGGCAAGTAGGAATGAAGCTGGGCAACTTTTATGACTTGTGCAACTATGGAGAGCTTGGAGTCCTTTATCTTCTCTCTCAGTGACAAATTTATTTGGAGAAACAAAAGTCATGCCAGTCACCCCCTCCACAAGCAAACTTCCCTGGCAGTGCAAAGAGTAAGATGCCTAAGCTCATGTTGTTAGATTCTCCAGGTTAAGGCTATAAATATCTTACATGTGATTAGCATTGCTTGCAGTTTCCTGGTTTGTTTTTGTGCCTTGCATAAGCCTGCACCCAGTCCATGGGATAACAGGAGCTGTTATACAGAAGAGAAACAAGGCAGAAATTGGCCAATTAGCTAACTTGCTAAACTGGCATGTAGCCTCCTTTGCTGTCTTGGAGACTTATTCTTTCAGCTGATTAGGAAAACTGGAGTAGGAATCTTACCTTGTAACTTACATAGGAGGATTGTGATTCCAATAATGACGATAAAGTAGAATGTGAAGTTTTTCAGTTCAGAAAGCCCAACTATGTTATGAGCTCAGCACAGAGCTCTTCAGGTGCACGTCCAGCAACAACCATAAATCCTCTTGTCATAGTACAATATAAATTATGCCCATTTATGTTTGGTCATGCAACCAAGTCAGAAGGGAAACCCAAACAAGCATTATACTTGATAAATAACTGCATCACTGACCAACCAATTTCAGTCAAGGGCACTTTTCATTTTTTTTCATCCTTCCCTCTCAGTGATTCATTTGAATCACTGTTATCAATACTTCCAAAATATTTTCATACTAGTCCTTTTCATATTAAATCTTACAGACCATTTTCAACACTGTAACTAATCAAGAGTGACCAATACACTTCAATTGCCTCATTTTTAATTTCACCAATTTACTATTTGCTTACAAAGTTACAAAAAAATCCTACTATGCACTGGATAAAATAATTAAAAAGGAAAATAGTATCTGCTCATATCTGAATAACTGGACAATCTATAAATTGGATTACATATTTTATTTTTGATTTTTTTAAAAATGTCTTGTTTCTCAAGAAGTTCAAGTTAAGAACATATTGGAGGATTTAGTGTTTAGGGCCTTTTGATATTACTTTATTATTTTTTCAGGATATTTTAAATGAAGCATGTGGTGGATTATCTATGATCCTAGTATAAAGAGAAGTGCATAACATATTAAATTGGAATAATGCCAGAGTGCAAGAGAAGGTCTGAAAATGCAATATTCAGAGTGTTGACTCAGAAATAAGGGAAATTTCCTTTCCCTGCTGTGCTGTGAAAGGGGCATTTACTCTTGCTCAGATTCCATTTTTCAATCTACATAATAATGATATCAGCCAAATACAATATTGTATTAGAAAAAAATGCTAGGAAGCTTTGTCCAAGACTCACAGGACAATAGCCTTAATACACCTAGAATGTTTGGGTGTACTATGGCCTATTAAGGAAAAACGAATGGAACAAAAACAAAATATGAATGCATAAACACCTTATTGTAATGAATGAACCTGAGCTGAGAGTTGCCAAGATTGTGTCCAGCAAGACATGCTTTGCCAGAAGTAGTTTTGCACTAGTGTGAAGAAATACTCTCTTGTTTCAGTTTGTAAAATGTCATTGGCAGCAATGTGCAATGCTGTAAGTACAGAAAATATATTGTTTCTCATTAATATTTTCACTATAGTGGACCTTTAAGCAGGCTGAACTGGTGGGTATCAAGTGGGGCTTCTGTAACCTCTGCTTTTACTGTATACAGAAAATATTTATTTGCTTATTTATACTTATTTATATATTACATTTAGAAACTGGCCATCTCTTTACCTTTTAAGTTATTCCTTTGTAACTGATACCTATAAATAATAGATCTCCATCATGGCATTTATGGGTTCCAATACAGCTCTGGAAACAGGAAATAAATCTGCTGCAAAGCAGTGGATCAACATCAGATATTACCATTCCATGACAGGTTTTTTTAAGTAGATGTTGCTATAAATGGCAGCTATTTTCTGTGAAAAGGTCCTACTCACAGTCACCCATGCCTTGGATTACTGTACCTGGGGTTGCCCTGAAAAGGATTTGGAACTTCTGGTGGTGCAAAATGCAGCAGGGTGGGCAGTTATAGGTATATTTGGCATATATGTTACCACTACACTGGGAGCTGCATTGGCTTTAGTGTGCTTACAGCTGCAATTCAGGCTGTTGGTGGTTATCTATGAAACCTTTCATGGCTTGAGTTCATTATTTACAGGACCATCCTTCCCAGTGGTATCTACCTATCCTATTAGATCCAGTAGAAAAGGCATGTTCTAGGTTATTATTATCTATTAGAAAGTTCCATGTAGGGGACCCAGGAAGAGAACCTTTTCTGCCATGGCAACTGCTGTCTGGAATATCATACCTCCTGAGATAAGATTTACCCTGCTCCTGTTGGCCTTTCACAAGGCACTGAAAACCTGGCTTTGATTTCCATCCTGGAGCCCTAGCAGTGTGTGGAAGCCCTTCTTATGGCTGATTTGAATGTGAAATGTAAACGTTCTTGGCAGATATTCTATGTCATTGATGCTGTTGTTGTTTATAAACATTTAGTTGTTTTATCCTAAATTTATTTTGTTTGTAATTGTTAGCCTCACAGAGACATATATATGAGATGGAGAGCTATATGAATTTACCAAATAGATAAATATGTATTACTCTTTGGGCACAAGCATCTAAAGGCTGGGGACATCTATCTAATACATAATGTATGGATCAACAAAACAACCTGAACACCTTTTCCTGTTTTTAGAATTTTTTTGTTTGCCATCCAGCTGTTAGGGACCAGGACTTTATGAGAAGGGGAAACAGTCTTAGTAATGCTTAGTAAAACAGTACTACATTTGTGGTATTGAATTAGCTATTTAATTTCCAATACTATTGATAATAACAATCATTATGTTTATCCAGACCTAGAATGAGACTGCTTTTATGTATCACTTCACTTGAACAGTTCTTGGATTTTCATTTAAAACCTCAGTGTTGTTTACAATATGAACTAAAAACAATAGAAATTAAAATCACTGCATGAGACCCAGAAGGAAACCAATAAAAGCAGCCGAAATTGAATTAACAAACAAAATGAGCAGCAGTACCACTGAGTTACTAAGCATCAGCACAACCAGAAAGTTATATGCAAAAAATTCAGCAGGGGATGGGCAAAGTGCTTTCTATTGATTCGTATACATCCTCACCATGGCTAGCCCCTATTTGGTAAGGCAAAAGTTTTCCAAATCAGAAAGCATATTTACTTAGTAGGCTTGAAGGCTCCCTTTAAAAAAACAAATAAAAGAAAATAAAGAAAACAATAAAATATTGAATCACTAACCTGAATAGAACAATAAGAGGCCATTTTTTTCCCCTCTGGGAAAAAGTACTAATACCAGATGTGGAAGATCAAGCCACTATTTTTAATTGATGGAAAAATCAATATTCCTAAGTGATATTAACCAAAAATGAATATTCCCAGGCTCAGGTACTTAAGCTTCGAATATTTGCAATATTTAATGTAGATTGAAAGCTAACCAAACACATTTTTAAAACCTCTCCCAGATTTACTATGTTATTTATCCACTAAAGATCTTCTAAAGTTCCACTTTCTTTCTCATCACTATTAAAGGGCAGGTTCTCCAAGAAGAAACAGAAGGAGTACTTTCTCTTGCAATGACCTACAGATTTCAAATTGGAGGTTGACCAGCCCCAAGGTTCCAGCGGTGACGGCGAAGGGACAGATCGTGGGAGAGAAAATCTATATGATTGCTAAGAGCTGATGGCACATAATCAGTCAATCCTGAAAGCAGACGGATCGAAGGAATAAGAGTTTTCTGAAGGGCTGCTATAGGTGTCTCCTGATCACGTTTTCAAATATCACTGCAATGCACTAGTTTTTGGGGAAGAGTTAGACCACTTCCCTTCTTTTTTCCAACTCTCATCGGCTGCTATAATTGCAGGAGAAATCCAAAGCGAGAGGGAAAGATTTGGGGCTAGTTGTACAGAAAAGAAAAAGGCCAGAGCTGTCACAACTGCTCCCGGACCGGCAAGGCAGCTGTTGCCTTCGGACGAAGCATTTCGGCTCGGGAATTTCACTTCAAACCCCGTTTAGCGACAGTGAGTCTACTCAGCGTACCTTGCGCTTTCGTAACGTTTGCGCCTTCCGTGCGCCTCCACTGCGCTCGACATGAATCGCCTTATTTCTCCTAGAGGGAGATCGACAACGTTTTGCGGTTCCAGCAGCCAGGGGGGATGAGCTGAAGGCCTAAGGCTGCCCCACGGATTTTCCACAAGGAAGGGCTTTTCTCTGGTTCGCTCGGTCGGAGGAGCGCGGAGGACGGCGACTTTGTCTTCGAGGGACGCTTCATTCATCTCGAAGAGCGAGCCGGGCCCGCCCCCAGGCAAAGCGGCGGGACCTTTTTTCTCAATGGCCGGCCCTTCGCCAGCGCGAGCCTTCCCGGTCGATTTTGCGCTCGTTTGCATAATGAAGTCTTCCGGAGCGGCCATTGGCTGCCGCGAGCCGCGCTCGGGCGTGATGTCAGCACTCCCAGGGTATCGCTTGGGTTGTGGCGGGTAGTTGGAGCCCGTCAAAAGTCTTCGCGGCAGCGGCCGGAGAGGAGGAGGGCTCCGGCTGAGGCGGACCCGCGGCGGAGCCCGGCGGCCGGGCGGCGGCAGCGGGAGAGAAAAGGAGTCGCGCGTAGTTCGCCGAGCTCCCCGCTGGCGGCTCGTGGAAGGAGCTCCGCCGACCCTGCTCCAAGCCACGGAAGCCCTTGCGGCTGAAGGGGTCTCCCCGTTAGCCGGCATTGGCTCCCGCCAAAAGCGGGACCTTCCCTTCGGGATACCTTCGCGCCAGTCCCGCCAGGGGAGGCCCCGCGAGTTGCTCGCCGCCGCCGGGCGCAGAGCCGGAGCCGCTCGAGCAACCGGAGAGGGGATCTCGCAGCTTCCCGAGCGGGCTCGCCCAGAGCGGAGGGACGGTCCGACCTACACCCCTTCCCCGCAGCCGGCGTCTCTGGGCAGAGGCCGGGAGATCGCGGAGCAGAAGCTTCGGCCCGCCCCGGGAGCTGAGAAAAGACTGCGCGCGTGCCCGAGAGGGGGACCGGGGCGCTGGTCCCCCCTTCCGAGCCCTCCCGGTCGGCGTGCGGGAGGTCTTCAGTCGCTGAAAGAGGCGGAGGCGGGAGCGAGGCGAAGAGACCTCTTCCGCTCCGGGTGCTCCTTCTAAGGCAGAGGCGCCTCGGGCGTAGGACGAGACCTTGCGGGGTGGTCCCGACGTGTGCGCGGCCGCTCAACGCGGGGACTGAGCCGGCGGTCCGGCCAGGGAGCTGGGGCGGGCGGCGGGTCGTCTGCAGTCACCTCGCGCTGCCCTGGCCGCCGCCCGGTCCCCCGACAGCATGAAGGGCGCTGGCTGCCCGCCGCTCCTTCTGGCTGCTCTCCTTCTCTTCGCCCTGCCAGCGGGGACAGCGGGAGCGGGCCGCCCGCCCCGAGACGCGCCCGGCTTCTCCCGGCAGCAGAGGAAGAGCTTGGCCGTGGATTTCATCGTGCCGTCGCTGTTCCGCACCTACCTGCGGGAGCTGGTGCTGGGAGCCTCGGGCGGGTTCGAGGCGCGCTGCAGCCTGGTGCTGGACTGCCCGCCGCTGCTGCGCGCGGCTCGCTCGTGGCTGCCGCGGAACGGAGCCGCGGAGCCGGCCGGCCGCGCCAGAGCCCAGTCCAGGGTGCTGAAAGCGGGCTCGGTGCGGAAGCTGCGCCGCGCCAAGCAGCTGGTGCTGGAAGTGGGGGAAGCCAACCTCCGGGAGGACTGCGCGCGGCGCCCCGAGGACGGAGCCGCGGCGACGGCGAGCCAGCTCGAGTTCACTCTCAGCGAGGAATTCGGCTGGTGGGTCCGCTCCGGGGAAGGCAGGCTGAGGGTTCGGCTGATGCCCGAGAGGAAGGCGTCTTTCCTGGGCAGGGAGGGCAGCTTGTCAGCGGCCATCAGGGCGTCCCAGCCCCGCCTATTTTTCCAGATGACTACCAGAGGTGAGCCGATAGTCGGGGACTCCTGTACCTTGATAACAGCAGCTCCGTTGAGATTTGAGTCGGAGTTACCTAGTCTGTCCGTGAGAAAGTTCGGGGACCAGTAGACGCAAATACTTGTAGCTCCGGGCAGAATTGTCCGAGGGAGCGCCTAGGATTCCAGGAAGCTTGGGGAGCCTAGCTGGAATAAAAACGGGTGCAGGTTATCCTCCTTTGTGTTAGGATGATGTCTAGGGGAATTTCTAAATCTCTGGTCTCACTTGACCCAGGTAAAGTAAATCTTTACAACTCACCTGTAGTATTAATTTGGAAGCATCTTTTGGAAAGAGTTTGTGGTTGCCCTGACATTTTCAAATAGACCTTTTAAAATCCCGTATACTTCTGACTCATTTTCTGCATTCCATGCAGTGTTGCTTATCTTGAAAGGGAATAATATGATGAGTACATAAAAATAAATACAAACCCATTCCTCTGTTCCAATTGAGTGTCCTAATAGTCTTTTCCTCTCTGTTATATAGCTCTTAGGTGTTTGTTGGAGAATAATGCACTGCAGGAAGTTAATGTGCTGGTTAATGACTGCAATAAAGTTATCGTAAATCTTAAAATGTCAGTCTATCAATTACCTTCTATGTTGGGTTAATTGTAGAAAGTTGAACACATATAACATTCCTCTTTCCTTTACCATGAAAGAGATTTTCTACAAGAAGGAACAATAATCTGGAGAAATTCAGTAGGGTTTTGTGGATTGCTCTAGTGTAATTAAGATATGACTAATGCTAAGATCTTCTAATTTTAAGTCAATCTTCACAGCATCCTGATGTCCTCTTGATGTGTTGAACTAATCTCCATGTTTCCCAGCTTTAACTCATATGCCACCTTACACATTTGGAGGGCATAGGCTGGAGAAGTCTGTTCTAAATCAATAACTGACAGATGAATCCTTGAAGTATTTGGCAAAAACATGTCTCACTGAGTTCCGTGAGGCTTATACCCAACGTAATGTCCATAATAAAAAAGAATTATCTTCAAGGAATAGTCATATAGAGATCTTAAATACATTTTGCCTGGAAAAATATGTGCAAGTAGAGAAAATGATACTTTTTTCAACCATATTTATGAAAAATTATATATTTTTTTCATTATTTTTAAAACTTTATACAAAAAAGGTACTTTACACAATGATCTATTTGTGAGCAAATATCATTTCCTTTTAACTGAAATATGCAAGTTATTCATTCAGAATAGTATAACTGAGATTCATAATTGCAAAAGCCATCCACTGATTAAATTAAAATTAAGACTTGTCATTGGTCATAACTGTTCCCATTAATTCACTGATCACAATTAGTATCTCAATATTTTAGTGCAAATAGCTTAAACTCATTGCCTATATCAGGAGATTGCTACAATTTATAGCCCAATTTAAAAAAAAATTACAATATGGATCACTGGGATAGAGCTCAATTTTCAAAATTGACAATATAAAAAATTGCATTTCAAACTTATGTCGTCCTATGAATTTCAAATGAACTAAAATACTAAAAAATAAAAGCATTGAGACATAGACTTTGTGTAGTACTGTACTGCCAGACTTCCTTCCTCAACCTATCAATTCTAAAAAGTTCAGAGTTATGTTCATTTATTTTAAATTTAGAGATTTTCATAATATAGTATTATGCATGTTGAAATAGCAGATTTTTTTTCAAGAAACAGAACCATATACAGAGGTACTGACAATTATTACATTGTTAAGCAACAGAAAAATGTATACCTGGTGAGGCTTTTTAGATCACTCTTTTCAGTGTTGGTTTTCCTTTTTACATTCTAAACCAGTGTTTCCCCACCCGCATATATTACCTAATGCTTAATTAAAATTTGTGATCTTCCTTAAGAAGATCTGGGGGTGTACCTATTGAGATATTTGGTTAAGGGGAAAAAAACCCGTGAGACAGACCCTTGCTGGAAAGAGTCAGGATTTACATACAACTATACCAGCAGATGAAGTCCATGAATAACTTAACTCAGAGGGAACTGACCTTTCTGGATGGAAAATCTCTTCACTCCTGTGCTAAAGAATTGGTAAATCATCTCATATAAAGATTTAGTCTCATTACATTTCAGCAATGTTAGACTAAAGTAAGCAAACAATAAATTAGGAATTTTCTTGCTCCAGTTTTTTTACACTTCCTAATCAAGCTTTCATCTCTTCTTCTTACACCCTTCAGCACTGATATTATCTGCATAACAACCCTTTTTCTCCTATAATTTTATGTGTTTCTTATAATACCCCATAACTACATAGGCATTGTAAAACAAACTCTGATTCTATGAAACCTCCAATCTGGACTGCTAGAATATCTATCATTAATAACTGTGAATTTTTGTAATTTTTTTTTTAAAATCTAGTTCCAAATTAGGGGATGAAATAAAGGTATAAATCGGCCAGGAAGTTTTAAATTTCTGAAATTACTTCTAGCTGAAACTATAGTTGGAGTAGGAGGACTCCTACTTATGATTGTTGACCTCCAAGAGTTCCTTGATAATATGCCATTGAAGCTTTGACCTCAATATCAGGAACATCAAGAATGGGATTTTTAAAAAAGGACAGTTCAGATATGGATATTTTATGTTTATTACTTGCAGCAAACATAAATATTAATCTGACTTCGTGTCATCTACTTTTATCCACAGTAAACCAAGCTCATTATGTTAACAACTCTATTTCTTATTTTACTCAGTATGGCCATGCATTTTAATGCTACCAGATCTAGGCTGATAAATCTGGATGATCACTCAGTGGTAGCAAAGTATTAGATTTTTTGTACTTCTTTGCTGCCATCTAGGAATTGCCTGATTTTTGCAGCCCAGTTTTATATATTCTCAAATTGTCTTTATCCAATGCTCTGCCAACACTGCTATCCATAGGCAGAAACTTATCTACATATGGACTTTCAATACTACTAGTACCAGCCAAGCTGTTGTAAAAATGGCATAGTCAACGTTTTTCTCCAAAACTATGTTAGCCATTGTTCTATTGCTCAAATTGATTGGAAACATGCTACAAACAATGTACTCCTGAAATTAGCAGTGCAAAACTTTTACACTGTAGTAATTTATGACTGCCACTGAGATGGTATTTTTTATTTAGTAGACAAAGTTATTGTTTCTCTAAGCCAATATTAAAATATTGTCCAAAGAGTGAAAAATTCATCTGAAGTACGCTTAGGTTTCAAATGAACAAGTAAATGTCCTTGCTGTTTCATCTACATACATAGAAGCAGATAAAAAATGCTTAACTGAAGTTGCCTGTTCAATAAATCACTGTTCTATGAAGGGTGACCCTCAGTGTTCATGGGCTGTATTTTTAAACAGACAATGAAATATTGTAAGAAAAGTAATCTTAAAGGATGATGAGCAATGCTCTGTGAAATATGACAGTAGAGTATTATTTCTTAAAAAATGATGGTAAAAAGCTATAGACATGATAACTGAAGTCCACAAAATTTACACTGTTATTCTTAACCTTGCTTCATGGTAACCTTCTAGCACAAGTTTTACATAAGTTTCTCAAATCACATGTAAAGTAAGGAGACTTATATTTTAAAGTAGCAATTCTCATTTCTGCTTATCAGGATTTGATATATTTGACATATAGTGCCATTCTTTAATGGCAGAGAAGTGGACTATCTTGAACCATCCAACATGCAATTAATACTTTGTGCAGGCCACATATTTCACTGAAAGTTCATTTATATGGATATTGAATTAACCTCTTCTCCCCTTTAGCAGGAAGCAAAATATTTAAAATATATCTCTTTGTTTATTATTTATGTGGGTAGAAATATAATTTGAAGATGGATTTGTAAGACATTCCACACTCAACGAAAGTATGAACTTGGGTCAAGACCGATAAATCAATGGACCATGGATTTCACCTCTTGGTAGACCTTCTGACATATGATGAAAAGAATGTCATTTGCTAATTCAAGCACATAATTTGGCAAGTAATCTGTAGGCAGTAATGTATGAATAGTAATTTGACTTCTATATCAGTAAATTCTCACATATTTAAAAGTGTATGACTTTGGGAATACATGTTAAAGAATATGCATACTGAGCATAATATCTCTCAGTTGGTGAGATACAGGAAACAGTATATTGGCTTGCAAGATAATCTCTATACCAGAGTTTCTATATTGTGTCGAACATGGGAGCAAGATCAGGGTAAAAGTGGACTTTACTTATGCTTGTAACACTTTTAAAAGATTGTTTATGATGAAAGCCATAAATCATGAAATATACAAGAATGGTAACAGAGACTAAATATGGAAAAGACCATTTTTTTGGTAGTGTTAAGAGTGGAACTTGTGAAAAAGTGCTAATGGAAAAAAGGGAAAAATTAGAATAAAAGAATAATTGCAGGATAAGAATGTGGGTAGACCTAAGCTAATGATGAATGTGTAAAAGGATGTTTCGTGGAGTGATGAAGTGAAAGAGGCTGTGGATGAAAAAGATATAAAAGAATGCTGTATAAATTAAGATGACAAAGATATGGAAGGAACACAAAAGCTATTTTAGTAGAAATTTAAATAATGTTTTGGTTGTTAGTGAAGCAGACGAAAGAGGGAGCTCCAAGCAGAGATAATGGAATTAAAAATAAAAGAGATGAAATTATTTGGACAAAATTGAGCTGAAGGAATGCTGAAAGGAGTAGAGATTTCTATAAGAACGATGATGATATATTGAGTGGAATTAATATAAATGCAGATGCTACAAATGTTTGTGTCCGTTGATGAAATAAAGTCATAAATGCTATGGGAATGTTAATAGTTAATAAGGTTGGAGATGTATATAATCAATTTATAACTGAAGGAATGTTAACATATTACTGTGGTTTGCTCATGGAATGGCTTTGTAGCTTGGCTTTTCCAATGTAGCCAAAGTAGATTTGGCTTTTGTAGCCAAAGTAGATTGGCTTTTCCAATGTATAGCCACTGTGTTGTTCCTCAGATGTGCTAGCTTCATTTGATTAGAACTTTACTGATTTTTCTTTTGTTGCTTGCCATATTTCTGTAGATATTCTATCAATTCCTGTAGCTTTGCAACTTGGCAATGACCAGAATGCTGATATAACTTCATCTTCTAGTTGTAGACGTTCCTCTAAGTCAGGAGCATCTTTTAAGGATCCTGGATTTTGACATCTCTGCTGCACAGAATTTTGATATAGACCTTCCATCTTTGTTTGTCCATTACTGAATATTTAAGTTACAGTCTGTCCATTGGTGTCCTTTAGCATATTTGCTAGAGGTTAGGACTCCTTCTAATCTTCTAAAGAAATCTTTTGGAAGTCTTTCCTTGTTTTTCCATATCTGTTTCCATCTTCTCCATTTTGAGAGATAATATTGCAATACTGCTTCTTATCTCTTCTAACAACTCTCTAAAACTGTTTGTTAAACTCCTTCATGAGATTTTTGTCTTTCTTGGTTTTGGCTTCTCTTATTTTCTTTTCTTGGTAATTTTCATGATTTGTTCTGACAAACAGATTGATCTCGACTGTTTCTTGATTTTTGGCAATCCCTTCAATATCTTTAACATTTTTTAAGCTCAAATAAAAATATATGCTCAAATTCTATCATGGAATCCTTGTAGGGTTTTTTTATGCTTTTGGAACTTGCACATGAGCAATTTATGAGTACTATGGAAGAGCTCAATTATAACAGCCAAGGTGACTGTGGAAGACATCATGAATTGAGTCTTGCACATCCTTTTGAGAGCCAGTTTGGTGTAGTGATTAAGGCATCAGTCTAGAAACAAGGAGACTGTGAGTTCTATCCTGTTTTAGGTATGAAACCAGCTGGATGACCTTGGGCCAGTCACTCTCTCTCAGTACTGGGAAGGAGGCAGTGGCAAACCACTTCCAAAATCTTGCCAAATGGATCATTTATACAACAACTTCCATTAAAATGGATACCCACACAACTTTATTAAAAAGTACCTGACCACTCATCCTACTACAGCACAGCTAACACAAGTTGTGAAAAGGATAACACTGTCATACTTCAGAAACATCTTAGAAACCACCAACAGACTATTACAGCTGCATGGCATCACCATAGCACACAAAGTGACAAAAGTCTTCCAAAACATTCTAAATAAATCAAAAGACCTAGCAGCCCCAGAAGAAAAAACAGGAATCATGTACAATATACAGTGTAAAGATTGCAACAGCCATTATGTAGGACAAACAGGCAGAAGACTAGTAGAATCCATGAACACCAGCTAGCAGTCAGAAGACATAATGAAAACTCCTTAATTTCACAACACATGGACAGACTAAATCATAGTTTCAACTGGGAAACTGTGAGCATCCCAGACCAAACCAAGTCAAAAATTGCTAGAGAATTCCTGGTAACCTGGCACTCTGACAAAGCAGCCATAAACAGGCAAATAGAGATAACAACATCTACATATCTTTCAAACAAAACAATCAAGAGGAAACAAAAAGACCAAAATACCTCCACATTATCAATCAACATCCAGATAAGCAGAAATTAACACCTAGATTAACACAAGATCAACAGTCAAGAAATAAATAATACTCAATCAAGGAAATAGCAATTCAGACAAACAAGCTAACAGTAAACAACAACCTAACCAAGGAACCACCAAGTTCTCAATACTGACAGGGCAATCCATCAATATATAAAGAGAGCAAATCTCACTCCATTCTGGCACTGATGATGTTACCTAGTTGTAATAATGAAACTTCTTCAACCAAGCTTTGAGTAATTTTATTGGAATTATATACTTTTGGCACGATGGTGGAATGTACATACAGAAGAGAAGATGTGTTGGACTACAGTAACAGAGCAGATTCCCAGGAAGGAGGGAGCAGATTCCCAGGAAGGAGGGAGCAGATTCCAAAGAGGGAGCTGAGACAAGAGACAGAACAATTTGGGGCTAGATTGTGAGAAGAGGAAGAAATTTAAAATATCTTAGAAGTTCCCAGGATATATCTATTAGGTTTGTGTAGTTTAGGTTTAGTTTGATAAAGTTCTGTCCATATGCTGTATACAAATAAAGAACTGTATTTTGGCTGGATTGTTTTAGATCATTCTTGGGCAAGGTCTGACAAGCATATATTCATAGAATTTTTTGTTCATAATTTCCAGGAACACACACACACATACCATGTTGAGATAATACAGTAGGTCTTGGGGCTGGGGCTGGAGAGAAAGTTTAATATATATTAGAAAATGGATGGATAAATATTTAAGATAGAGATAATTCTGATAGAAAGTGTGTGGGTAATTTGTGATTGGTTGCATGGAATTGATACATGTCAAAAGGAATGAAAACAGCTGAGAGTTTTCAGGAGAGTCATGAAAGCAAATAGAATGCAATTGGAAAGACTGACTTCAATGAATGTGGTAAAAGAATAAGATCAGGAATTGTTGTTCAGTGGTGCAGTCATGTCTGACTCTTTGTGATTCCACAGAGTGCAGCACACCAGGTCTCCTGTCCTGCACTGCCTCCCAGAGTCTGCCCAAGCCTATGCCCATCAAACTAAATATGCTATCTAACCATCTCATCGTCTGTTGTCCCTTCTCTTTTTGCCTTCAAACTTTCCCAGCATCACAGTCTTTTCTAATGAGTCCTCTCTGTGCATTATGTGGCCAAATTACTTGAGCTTCAGCTTCAATATCTGTCCCTCCAAAGAGCAATCAGGGTTGATTTCCTGTAGGATTGACAGGTTTGATCTCCTTGCCGTCCAAGAGACCCTCAGTAGTCTTCTCCAGCACCACAATTCAAAGGCATCAATTATTCAATGCTCAGCCTTCCTTATGGTCCAGCTCTCGTAGTTATACATTACTACTGGGAAAACCATAGCCTTGACTATGTGGACCTTTGTTGGCATGGTGATGTCTCTGCTCCTTATACGCTGTGTAGGTTTGCCATAGCTTTCCTCCCAAGGAGCAAGCATCTTTGATTTCATGGCTGCAGTCACCATTTGCAGTGATCTTGGAGCCCAAGAAGGTAAAAAGGTAAAACACCTTCTTTTACCAAGAAGGTAAAAATCTGCCACTGCTTCCATTTTTTCTCCTTCTATTTGCCAGGAAGTGATGGGAGCAGTTGCCATGACCTTAGTTTTTTTAATGTTGAGTTTCAAGCCAGCTTTTGCACTCTCCTCTTTCACCCTCATCAAGAGGCTCTTTAGCT
>JANHZU010008517.1:316397-331266 GCA_032468055.1 Acrochordus granulatus | reverse complement strand
ATCAACAAAGTTAAAAGATCCATGGGCCGCTCAACCATAAAGATTATAAAAAAACAGTTTATTTCTCCATATTATGGACATATAAACATCCTCTATTGCTAAATTTAGTTGCTTTTTCAGGGACAATGAGCATGACCCTTACTAAAAGACTTCAAGCAAGCCAGCAGTTTGGAAGCATCGGTTGTCTATTCCCTTGCCAGTTTTTCAGGAAAGAAGTTGGTTTTGAAAGTTCTTTTAAAAAAGAAGAAAAATTAGTACAAGCACAGTGTTATTGTACTAATAAGTGGCAAGATGGCTTGGAATTGCATATGAATATCTCATCTTTCACTGTACCACCATCCCTCCCTCAGTCTGTTGTTGTTCAGTCACACAGTCATGTCCGACTCTTCGTGACCCCCTGGACTGCAGCAAACCAGGCCTCCCTGTTCTGCACTGCCTTCTGGAGTCTGCCCAAGCCCACACCTATCACAATGACTATGCGATCTAACCATCCCATTCTCTGCTGTCACTTTCTCCCCTTGCCTCCAATCTTTCCCAGCATCACGGTCTTTTCCAATGAATCCTCTCTTCACATTAGGTGGCCAAAGTACTTGAGCTTCAGCTTCAATATCTGTCCCTTCAATGAGCAATCAGGGTTGATTTCCTGGAGGACTGACTGGTTTGATCTCCTTGCCATCCAAGGGACCCTCAAGAATCTTCTCCAGCACTACAATATAGCCTTGACTTTTGGACCTTTGTTGGCAAGGTGATGTCTCTGCTTCTTAATATGCTGTCTAAGGTTTGCCATAGCTTTCCTCCCAAGAGCAAGCGTCTTTTAATTTCATGGCTGCAGTCACCATCTGCAGTGTTCGAGGAGCCCAAGAAGGTAAAACCTTCCACTGCTTCCATATCTTCCCCTTCTATTTGCGAGGAATTGATGGGACCAATTGCCATGATCTTAGTTTCTTAATATTGAGTTTCAAGCCAGCTTTTGCACTCTCCTCTTTCACCCTCATCAAGAGGCTCTTTAGTTCCTCATCATTTTCTGCCATTAGAGTGGTATCGTCTGCATATCTGAGGTTGTTGATATTTCTCCCGGCAAACTTAATTCCAGCTGGTGATTCATCCAGCTCAGCATTTCTCATGATGTCCTCTGCATATAAGTTAAATAAGCAGGTTATTTTCTTTTCCTTTTTTCAGCTCCTTTTTGCTTTATCAATTTGCCATCCTTTAGGGCTAATAAATATATATTTGGCTTTCAGGCATAGACCTTTGCATCTTGTAAGTGTTATACAAATAGTTGGCAATTTTGTGTTCTTTAAGGTTCTAGACAAAATGAAACATGCTGTTGATGTCTAATACTTAGGCATACCATGTCTTTGAACAAACTCCTGCTCCCACATACAGTAGGTACACAGCTTTGTTAAGGTTCGTATTTGGAGCGATGGATCAGGCTTAAGTCAGTGCAGTTCTAGCTAACAGATTTATTGCTGGTATATGGTCACAAGAATTTTTCCAACTGCATGCTGAAAATCTGTACCCCCAGATAAAGCTAACATCCTCATAAGGGGTTGGATCGTTGTCATTTCTACATACTTACTAACTCAAGCCTGATCTTAACCCCTGGCTCTGCCCTTCCTTCTCCCACAGTTTGTTTCCCAAAACACTGGAAGAGGATACAGTGCTGAGGATTAGTGGTAAATAATATGTTGATGTATTCCCTTGCATCACAGATTGGTGCTTCATTTAAATTGTTCAAGATTGCTATTTCAGCATAACCATTAGCTACCATGATTACCTTGGTATTTAAGGGTGGTTCTCTGCTCACAATCCTTGTATTTATTGTGTATCAATCACATACAGGACATTGATCCAATTTTGTAGTTTTGTTGTCACTAACAATGATTTGAGTAGTGTGCTCAGTTCCAAGAGATTGCAGCATCTTCTGAAAAATATCCAGAAGGGAAAATAAAAGTAGACAATATGTATGTGTTGTATTTCATATAAGCCACATCTTATAATATGTTTCATATAAGCCACATCCATAATTTTTCAGCAAAAAAGTTGGAAATTGATACTATTCCCTAAATGGAAATGAGACAGGGAGACAGCTAAAACTGACTGAGAGATGGTTTCCCAAAATGTGCTTTTTGCATTGGAACTGAAAAATGATTTAAGGGCAGAGAACTCTGGTCTTGCACACTAAGTGGCAACATTGTGTGGCTCAAATGTATGTCTTTAGCCTAGCAATGATTTCATTTTTCATCCACATCAACCAGACCTACTGATTCTTGAAGTTCTGGAAATGGCTGTTGGTTTCAGCTATCATTACATACGATAGTATGAAATTCTATAAAATAATAGTCAGATGCATGAGTATACTTATCTAGGAAGAATGACAAAGTTCTTCTATTTGTGCTTTCAAAATGGTAATCGAGAGCATGTACTTCTGCGACATAAAGTTCTTTCTAAAGAGGAAGAGACCCAACTTGGACTTAAGCATATGTTCTGGATAGGGAAGATCACTAGGTTCAGTCGCTGGCCTTTCTTGTTTTGAAAAAGATTGGGAAGAAAGAAGATGTGACACCTCTGCTGACCCTAAAGAGCCGCAGTCGGAGTAAGGTGGAGGTGGCATAGAATATCTTTTGTGAGGAGTGTACCGTACCTCACTAGCGTACACATGCTCTGCATAGGGGAAGCATGCATGCCGGCAGGGAATCATGGGAAGAAATGGCATCTGAAGAATACTGAGTTGTGGAAGATGATTCTGCGGCATCCTATTGCCCAAAGCTTCTATAGGTCACAGTAAAAAAATGCTCATTTATTTCATGTTTACCTGACAAAAATGTAATTACCAACAATAGAGCACAGGGTTTTTTTTTATTTCCTATCAGCAACAAATACTTCAGCATTACTGCTGATGTCACTTACTGAGAAATAAGCCAGCTTCTAGCGTTTTATGAAGCTTTGCCTGCCTGTTTTACTTGATTGGGCTGGCAAGTAGTTAGAAAAGAAATCTATGAATGTGAGGGGTTAATTTTCCAGAGTTTTTATTGTTGAGAAAATTGTACTTTATACTTTTCATTTTCTTTAGATAGATTTTCCTTTCACAATTACTGTACTTTATTCAAATACTGCACTTGTTTATTATTTTAATAATGGTGTAAAGGAGAAGGTAGGATCTATTTATATTTGCCATTGTTCTTGATAAGATGCATCTGACTAATTTATTCATAAATATAGTAGCATGTTTTTAATGGAGGCATCATAAGAAACTGGTTCATTTTTTTCTTTTCTTTAAATAACTCTTTTATGAAGCAATTGCTTATGGGAATGTTTTTCTCCTAATCTTTCTCTTAAAAGGGTCCTCTCTACTATTATGATTAAGCTCTGCTTGCTTCTTTCTTATCATCTTACAACAGGACCAGAAATTGCAAATGAAACCCACTTTTTAGCAGTTCCAACTGGAAAAGGAACTTCTCATAGGGATAATCTGATATATCATCAATTTTTTTTTGTAAAAGGGAGAATCTGTGAAAGCCCCTGTTAACTGAATGAGAAAATAATTTTAAGATCAAATATATCATCTTTTGAACTGTCCTTCATGTGTGATGAGCATTCTCAGACTTGATATTTATATTATTATGCTAATATGTCTGTGAAGACTCTCACTCGTCCAGGGTAATGGCATCGCAACAAAAGTTTAAAAAGCAGGCATACTTGAAATTGAGAAAGCCTTTTGGATAAAAGGTGAAACGTCTTCTACTTGAAAAATCCAATCCAGATGCCTGCTTTTTAAACTTTTGTTGCGATATTATGCTAATAATTCCTAATTAATTGTGCTTAATGTTGTTGCAAAGATCTCAATCCATATAACCAAAATTTAGTATAAATTGGGAAAAGGGAAGGGCTTAATATTGTACCATACATAAAGATTGGTGGATGCAATTAATTATAGTGATAGAATTATAACACATTTGCAAACATGTTGATTAGTTTGATTTTGACTGACAGGGAGTATTTATTTATCATATTTCTATACCGATCATCACACTTACGTACCTCTGGTGAGTTTACAAATAAAAATATATTTCTTAGAAGTACAGTATAAAACCCAGAATTGCAAATTGAATGTTACAGTCTCAGAGGAGGAATAGATAGGAATTTAAATTGTATTGTGAATGTATTCTGAGTATATACCAATGCACTACATATATTTCCTACTTGATAGGAAAATAGGAAAGGATAGGAATGGAATGGAATACTTCAAGCTTATTTGGGTTAACATGACTTTTGATCCTATTTGTGGTATATAGATGACAGTGTGTCAACATTACTACCCTTACTGTTAGCAGGGCATGGTGCATAGAGCATGGCAGCAATGTAGTTTCTAACTTAAAATGTTTTATAAATACTCTCAATTGAACAAAGGTAGGATGAGTGGCAGAGGTCAGCACCCACAGATCTTTCTTGTGACAACCATGTCATATAAAATACTGCAACTTACAAGTAGATAATATAAATTTAAAAATAAAGAAATGAAAGAAGATGCATTCAGTGTGTTTCTGGAACTAAAGTGGAAGGATATATTACATATACATCATGCACTAATCTTGTAAAATGAAGTAGATGCCACTTCTCTATATGTATTTAAGATGTAGGTTTGATTATGAATAAAATATATCAGAAATTATGAATTGGTGCCATCTAAACTGTAGGTATATGTGAAAATAGGGAACTAGTGGGTGGTGATGTTTGTGTTATGTCTAGTGGATATGATGGTGATAATGGAAGACTCAGGAGAAAAACTGCAACATGAAGACAATCTCTGGGAAGAAATTATTCTGTATTATGTCATAAATTAATGGGTAGGAACAAAGTGAGAGTCCAGAAAAAGTGATTGGGCCATTTGGAGCCCCAAGGATAAATGAGAATGTTTACATGGGAGCCTATAAAAAGTTCTGTAGTGAAAGAAACTAACTGTAGTTTCTAGAATAAGTAGTTTCTAGAATTTTCTCCCTGAAGTAGAATAACTTCAGGGAGAAAAATAATGAATACTGTATGAAAAAGTATTAGAAGATAGATTACCCAACAGAATAAATGGAAAATGAACAGAGTTAAAATGAAATATGTTTATGTTACATCAGATTCGTATCAAGAAAAAGATAGTTCTGTATGGGAATGAAAGTGACTTGACAAAATACTGAAATGGGTACTATACATTCTGGTGTCCAAGAAAATTTGATTAGAAGGAAGTCCTGAATGCTGTAACGTCTTTTTAAAAAACATAAAAATACAGATGTAGACGTAACTGAAGAAATGTTAGAATACAGATTCCAATGTTTATGGCATAGCTGCATACCACTTAATTTGTGTGAAAATGTCAGTTGACTAACAGTTTTAATAATGCTGTTATTTATCCCATGTACAAAGGGAAGGTAGAAAGAGTAAATGCCAGAACAACAGTGAACAACAGTTTAGGGAAGATGTTTGGCTGAATTCTGATCAAAAGTGTTCCAAGGAATAATTAACAAAATTTGAGAAATGCAGTGTCGTTTTATGCCAGTTATGCACAGAAAACATGTTTTGGCTTTAGCTGGTCATTGGGAATCAGTGATGTTTATTTTATTTTGGGGATTTACAGAAAGTATATGATACAGTAAAAAAAAACACTGAATTTTGGTATGTTTTATGCAAACATGGAATTGAAAATTGGGTGCTGCCATAAGCATAGTATATTAAAGCAAGCATGTGAATAAAGGAAATGTTTAATGAATGGTTCAACTTGAACAAAGGATAAGATAAAGATGTGAGATGATCCCTTCATTGTTTTCATGTATGAATGTATAAAAAATACATGTCACAAGGTATGCTGGTTTGGAATGTACTCTAAACACATACGTACTTTTGTATGCGGATGAGGCTTTGTTGTTGGAGAATCAAATGATTTGCAGCAAACGTTAACATTATATGATGCAGTTAGGAGTATGGATTGGAATGTTAAATGTATCAAAATCCAAGCTACTTGTGCTTAACAAGGAAGTAGAGTAAATAACATATGACGCATAAATAAGGAAAAACTAAAGAAGTAGATGCATCTGTGTTCCTTGGTAGAATGTTGATTACTGATGGGAAGGTGGATTGCATAATGATGGTAGAAAGGTAATGGATAGTTTATGATCTGTTGTAAGGAATAAATGTTTGTTGAAAGAACTAAAAATGACCATGCATAAGTCCATTTTTCTACCTATATTGTTTGATTGTTTATTAAATTTATATGCTGCTGAATCCAGAAATGACTCTTGGAGGCTCACAATAAAAAAATTAAAAGCTTAAATAAGAGATTAAAACCAATTATAAAAATCACCAACATTACCTAGGCAGAACGGGAGGATTGGGTATCTATGGGGGAGGTGTGACTCACTTAATCCAGCAGCCACCTCCAAGATGACATACCCCTATTCGGGCCCCAAGCCAACTGGCAGAGCCAGATCTTCAGGCCCTTCCAAAAGGCTAAGAGGGTGGGAGCTGACCTTAGTTCTGGGGGCAGGATGTTCCACAGGACTGGGCCATGGTAGAGAAGGCTCTTCTCCTGGATTTTGCCAACTGGAATTCCTTGAACGATGGGGTCTGCAGCATGCCTCCTCTGCTGGCCCTGGTGGGACAGGCAATCCCCATAGGGTGAGATAGTTCCTCAGGTAACCAGGACCCATGCCATGAAGAGCTTTAAAGGTGACAGCCAACACGGTGAATTGCACTGGAAGCAAACCAGTAGCCAGTGCACCTTGTGGAACAGTGGTGTTACATGGGCCATTCTAGGAGCCCCTAGAACTGTCTGCACAGTGGGATTCTGTGCTAACTGTAGTTTCCAAATGCTTTTTAAAGATAACCCTATGTAGAGGCATTGCAATAGTCCAAAGGTGGGAGGACTACAATATGAGCAACTAAGTGTAGGGACTCCTGATCCAGGAAAGGGCTCAATTGGAGCACAACATGAAGTTGTGCAAAGGCTCTCCTAGCTGCAGCTGCCACCTGCTCTTTGAGCAAGAGTCATGAGTCCAAGACAACCCCCAGGTTGTGCACTGGATCTGTCTGGGGTAGTGCCACTCCATCCAGAGTTAAAGTAGTTATAATTCTGTATCCTGAACCTCCAGGCACCCAAAGCCACTCAGTCTTATCAGGGTTCAACCAAAGCCTGTTGTCCCCCATTCAGATCCTCATAAACTCATAACACCAAGGCAGAGGCAGCATCATTTGGGTCACCAGGGATGGAGATGTAAATTTGCATATCATCCTCATACTGGTGATACCTCATTCCATGGTGACGGAAGATCTCACCCAGTGGTTTCATATAGATTTATATAGGAGTGGTGAGAGTTCTTAGTCCTGTGGCACACCACATAGGAGGAGCCCAGAACTGGACCTCTCACTCACTATTAACACTGAACCAGCCTTGGAGAAAAGAGTTAAATCAACGCAAAACTGTGCTGCCCAGCCCCCATAGTCAGCCCAAAAGGATACCATGGTTGATGGTATTGAAAGCCACCAAGAGGTCAAGGAAAGTGAGGATGGAGACATAACCCCTATCCTACTTTCGCCAGAGATCATCAACAAGCGCAGTCAGTGCTGTCTCTGTCCCACAACCAGGCCTGAACCCAGATTGAAATGGGTCCAGATAATCTGTTTCTTCCAGGACCCTCTAGAGCTGCCATGCAACCATCTTTTCTACCACCTTCCCTAGAAAGTGTAGGTGGGATACTGGATGAAAATTGTCCAGGCAGGTGGGGTCCAGTGATAACTTTTAAAGAGGGGGTGAACCAGCGTTTCCTTAAAAGGACCTGGAAATGTCTCCTCTACAGTGAGGTATTTGTCTGCTTGGACTCACTTGCCAGTTTTCACCAGCCAGGAGGGGCAAGGATCTACTAAGCATGTGGTTGCGCTAACAGTGTATTGAGGGCCCTCTCTACTTCACCAGGGCAAACAGGAACAAATTGCTCCCAGATAATTAGACAAGACTCCTCCCTAGGCTTCTCTGATGGACTTGCCCCATGCATGGGTTCTAACTGGGACCGAATCCAAGTGATGTTACTCCTCAGATGCTCTGCATATTCCTCTGTACAGCTCTGCAAGGGATAACCCGAGTCCTCCCATCCCAGGAGAGACCAGGTAACCCTAAACAAGGCAGTTGGGCAACACTCTGCAGACACAATAAGAGCAGAGAAGTATTGATGTTTCACTGCTCTTATCGCCACAAGGTATGCCTTAATAGCAGCTCTAACTTGTGTTCGGTTGGACTTGTCCCTGGTCTTCTGCCAGCTGCGCTCTAGGCATCTCTTTACCCTTTTCAAAAGCTGCACCCTGTCCATAAACCATGGGGAGTTTTGGGTGCAAGGTGTCAAAAGAAGGCCGCACAGGCATGATCCTGTTCAAGGCCTTGGCTGCCCTTTGATTCCAGGACATAACCAAGGCAGGACCATTCAGCAATGCTCTTGGGATATCCCCCACCTCCCTCTGGAACCCTTCTGGTTCTCTTAGGCAGACTGCTTGAATAGGTCCAGCCTCCCTGCAGAGGGAGACAGCATATGAGAATGTCAAATGACACCAGAGTGTGATCTGACTATGATGGGGGGGATAGCAAAAGCTTCCACATCAGATCATATTGCTCCGACAAGAAGATCATATCTGGTATGTGATCACATACCATATATGATCTTCTCAGGTGTCTCTGAGGCCAAACTCAGGGACAGCAAGTTGAAGTTCCCCAGAACCATAAGCCTGGGGAACTCCACCACCATTCTTGAGATGCCTCCAGCAGCTCAGGCAAGGTGGATGCTATACAGCAGGGAGGCTGGTACAGTAGCAATAGTCTCGACAGATCCCGTGAGCCAAGCTTCAAGAAGGGGGTCTCACAAACAGACACTTATGGAGCAAAGCCCCTGAAGACAAAAAGAGATTCTCAGACTCTAAACCTGGCTGGACACATCTCTGAGAAGGGAGCATCCCCCACTGGAATCAGCCAGGTCTTGGTAATGCATGCCAGGGCATATTGTTGTGTGGGAGTAGGAATTGGGTATGTCAGTAGATACATAAAAGTAATTTGAATGCAGTGATGATAGGGCCCTTAAACTATGTATGCTGTAAAGCAAAGACAGAGCCAAGAATGAATAGATGCTGAATGAATGTGAGTGGTATGCACAAGTGGCCAGTACAAGGAAAAGTACTGGTTTGTCATACAGAGAGGAACAAAGAAGAATCAGATTGCAAAACAAATTTTTGAAAGAAAAAAAATGAGTGGGAAGGAAGGAGAAGACTGAAAAGTAGTGAAGGGATGGAAATATGATGAGATCCGGAAAAAAAAAGAATGGCGAAAATATGAAATAATAAAATGAAATGTTTAAAGTGGTCTGTAGATGTGGTGAAAGCAAGGTTCATTTGCAAGGGTAAGAAAGTGGAAAGGTATACTGAACATTCCTGATGAAATCGGTTTTAGCTCTGTTTTTATTTAAATCTCATGCCTTGTTTCCTATTTTGGAATTCTTGGTGTACTCTCTGAGCTTGATTGTTTGCTTGCAGACATTTCATTATCCAACTAAGTAATATCATTATTGCTCCATTGCTGATGTTGCTAGTTGGATAATGAAACATCTGCAAGTAAACAACCAAGTTCAGAGAGACCAAGGACTCCACAGTTCAAACCTGAGCTACAGATATTTTTTCTATTTTTTATTCTTTCCCTACATTTTTCATAATGTTGCATATTCCATAAGGGAATAGCATGATGGATACATATGTATGAAAAGATACTTTTGAATAACCAGTATGAATCAGCTGAGTGGATTTGGAAGGGTTTTTGTCTCTAGTGGCCCTCAAACTTCCAAGTTTGAGATGTTGGTCTTAGTTCTGGCATTTGCAGGAGCACTTGCATTTGAGTAACCATCTGCTTTATTAAACCAAATGCCAAGGCAGGTTGTTTTGTGATTCTGTGTATTGTTGGCTTGCCTTTTTGAAAATGCAAAATCTTATGTGTTCTGCATCTATGAATTGTTTTTATAACCGATATTGCAATGTGGCATTAATCCAGAACTTGACTGTATGGCAAATGGATTTGTTACTCATTAAAATTCTGAGACACAATGGAGAAGTTACATTCAAGGACTGCCCAGTGATTAAATAACCGAGTAACCTTCCAGTGAAGTTAATTCTATTACTTTCATGCAATCTTTGTGCAAGTGGAGGAGGAAAATGGGTACATAAGCATCATTAGGGGATATTTGAAGACCTTATTCAGCCAAGCAATTAAAGCTTACCCATACTGTTCTATTCCATGCATTACAGCCTCTTGATTCAAATGTAACAGTATGGAATTCAGCCTACAGGGGATAATACAGAGATTGTTAGCCGCCGAGAGTCTTCGGATTTTGGTAGCATATAAATTTAATGAAAAAATAAATAAAATAAGGATTATTTATAAGGTGAAACTATATTGCCATGCAGTACAGTGGAACCTCACAAGATGAGACAAATCCATTCCGGAAGAACGCTCTTAGCGCGAAATGCTCTTAAAGCAAAATGAGGTTTCCCATTGAAAACAATAGAAAATCAGAAGATCCGTTCCATGCCCCCAAAAATATTCACCAAAAATCATTTTCAACAGAATTTGAGGTAGAAATTATTGTCCCTAACATCTGAAACAAATAACCATGATTAACACATGAAATAAAGCAGAAATAGAGCAAACTAACCAGCACTTACGGATCTGCTTCAAGGCAGGTTCTGGCCTCTGCTGCTGCTTGCTGGCTCGGAGGATCTGCTGCTGCCACTTTAAAAGGGCCTTTCCTCTCAGCTTTTCCAGGCGTCGTGGGCGGTTTGAAAATGCTTCTTGCCTCCATACTATGAGGGGAGAAGCGACGAGGGGGAAATTCTGCTTTATTTTGGACAAGGACAATTTCTGCTTTATTTTGTGTGTGGTGTATATGCGCATGCGCGCTTTGAGAATATCCTGGCTAGTGCAAGGGAGAGGAGGGGGAGGGGACCGCCTGGAGATTGAATCTGGAGTGTGAAGTCTCGGGAGTTCCATCTCTTGAACACCTTTCACTTAATTTACACTGTTTACTCAACAAGAGACGCAGGCTCATTGCGATCTGGATTCTGGCAAGGTCAGTCACATGCACAGTAATGGAGTAAACTGCATGCGGAAGTGTCGGCAGAACTTTTGAGCGGGGTTGCCGCCTGTGCACCAATGGAGTAAAGCAGCAGAGTTGGCAGAACGTGCACGTGCGCTTGCCACCTATACATGATGGAGTAAACTCTCGCGCGGGGTTGCTGCCTGAACAAGACATACAGAGCGCGCTGACTGATGACGTGCAAGTTATTGCGCGAAGTTTGCTTGTCATGTGAGTCACAGCTCATCTAGAGGAATAAATTTTATTAAATTTTTTTGGTCGTCCTGTGAGTTTACGTCTTGTGAGTTTGTCGTCTTGTGAGGTACCACTGTAGTTCTTGACTTACTACCATTCATTTAGTGACCACTCAAAATTATGACCCAAAGTTATGGCTGCTGTAGTACCCCCAATCTGCATGCCCTTCTGACCGACCAAATGATCTAATGGCTCCCCTCCTATCTTTCCCCCACATCCCACCCTCTGAGTCTCTTGGCTCTATTAGCCACTCATCTGGGTCCTCCCAGGACTTGGGCTTGCTTCTCACCTCACTGGGTCCCACAGCCTCGTCCTCCTCCCTGCCTTATAACACCTTGCTCCATTTATCTCTTCCAAAGATTCCCCTTCCAAAAGAGTACCCAATCCAATGCAATGCACAGCTGTCCTGCAGAGGCTGCCTTGTACCATTCTGGAAACTGGCACCTTTCTCACAGTCTCTTAGAATGGTGAGAGGTGGCCCCCTCAATAAGGCTGTGCATTGCATTGTCTGGGTGTGCTTTTGGAAAGAGTATCTTCAGAAGAGATAAGAGGAGCAAGGCATGATAGAGCAGAGAGGGCCTAGCAAAGCAGGAGGTTGTACATGAGGAGCTGCTGCAGTGCAGAGCTGGGTCTGCATCAGGTCTCCCCCACTCTGTGAAGCACCCTCTGCTCTGCTTAACTGTAATGGGAGAGCTGAGATGGTGGTCATTAAGCAAGGCGACCACATGGGCGCTTTGCTTAATGACCTCAACTTACAGTCATAATTCCAGGCTCAATTGCGGACATAAGTAGAGGATTACCTGTAAAGCAAAATAATAGGATATATTTAAACAGTGACTTTTCTGTAGAATTGCTTCTAGATCCCATAAAATAAGTTTCTAAATGTACGTAAGTTACTTGTTACTGGTTTATGTAATAGAAAAGTAAATGTTCAGAAGTGGACATTAGCAAGATAATATCAACACTGATAACTTCATTAAGAAATGCAAAATACCATAAATTTTCAGATCTGCAATTAGAGGGAAGAAATACTTGCTTGCAAAAAGCAATTTTGTCTTGGCATTTTTACTATGTACATTTCTTACCATTTTGTTAAAATTTCTCCCACTGTAAATGGAAACAGCTGTTTTTGAAAGGAATTAGAACTATATTAGCTATAACTATAATAATTGAACTTTACCATTTTCATGAAAGTCCAAGGGAGTCTTTTCTTGGAATTAAGTATTTTATTAGTATTATATTTATATTCTGCCATTATTTTGTATAACTTAAGAGGGGTACATAGTGCTCCCATTTCCTGTTTTCCCTGCACAAATAACTCTGTGAGATGGGGTGGAGTGAGGTAACATTGCAGTATACTGTATATAGTGTTATGCCAGAAGACTGTAAACATGCAGCTAGGATTTTGCTGCTGTGTTCTTTTACTGAAAAGAACAGTAAAATGGAATGGATGGTGTGTCTAGTCCTCCCTGCTCTTCAATTAAGGCTATTCATCCACTTCCCTTTTATAAGCCACTTTTTAAGAAGTAATTGATTTAAGAGAAATAAGACTGAGATATAGGAAAGGAAAGATGAGAAAAATGTAGGATAAAACTAGGTTCCTTTTTAAAGTTCATTCTAAAGCAGGGGTTCCAGGATGGCACACAAAGCCCAAGATCTATCAACCTCAAAATTAATTTTCTTAAATAGCTAAATTTCACTATGTGATGCTGAACTATTTTCAGTAATTTAAGTTTGGCCCCTTTGCCATTTTGCAAGATTGTATAGTGGCACTCAAGAAAATTGCTGATCCCTCAATTAAAGATCCAGAAAGAAATTTCAGCTACTAATCTAAATCTGTTTAACTTCCTGGTCAGAAGAACTCCAATGATTCAAGTAAATGGCTCCATCTTAGATCAGAGTTTAGCCAAAATTAAGTTTGAATAACAATTACAGTCAGTTTTCTATATAAATAGACATTTGTGTTATGTAGAGAAATGGAGTAAAACAATTAAATACTTTTCTTTTTCAGAAATGACAACCATTAATACAGGAAATGTTAACTTCAAATGGGATCCAAAAAGCCTGGAAATAAGGACACTGGCAGTTGAAAGGCTGCTTGAACCTCTTGTTACCCAGGTAATAAAAAAACTCTATGATTATCTTTTGCTTTTTATTAACATTCTGGTTCTGCAATGTTACACTGGATAACTGATAAATTAATTTTGCTCTGTTTCTAATCAGTTGGGCCTATATTAAGTTGTCAAGGATGCAGTTGGAATGTTTTCTGTTCATTGTTACAGGTCTGCATATTAAATCAAGTTTTTCTGGTAGACTGATGAGTAAAACATCAATTCTGGTGCTATGTTTTCTTTTAAAAATGAATTCCTAAGATTATAATGATCCAGATTTAATAGAAACTTTAAGTTTAGCAAAAAAAAACCACTTAAGGCTGAATTACTGACATTCTGTTAAAAATGAGAGTAGGCATCATGGGCATTGCATCTTTAATCTCATAGGAAATTAAAATGCTTAAATCCCATTTAAATTAGTGGAAGTTAAATGGCCAGAGCTAGCCCAAATGATTTCAGTAATATTTAAGTGGAACTAAATTTGATTTTGGGATATGGTGGCTGAATGGCTAAGATGCTGGGCTTGTCGACTAAAAGGTTGGCAGTTCAAGACCCAAGCGCCACTGCATAAAGGGGTGAGCTCCTGTAATTTGCCCCAGCTCCTACAACTTAGCAGTTCGAAAGTATATAAAAATGCAAATAGATAAATAGATACTACCTTCAATGGGAAAGGTAACAATGTTCCATATACCTTAGCAAATAATCATGCTGGCCACATAACCAAGGAAGCATCTTCGGACAACACTCACTCCCTTGACTGTGAATCACAGATAAGCACCCCTAGAGTCAGCCATGACTGGGAGGGGAAATCTTTACCTTTTTAAAAATAACTTTACATTGGCTTTCAGGTTTATGTTTGCAAAGTCTTAGATACACATATTTCTCCTTTCCCTATTCAAGACACCCTGTTATTTTATTTTGCATAGTGGCATTCAAAGTTGCTGATCCCTGGACTAAAGATCCAGAAAGAAATGCCAACTACTAATCTAACTCTGTATTTGATTGCTGGTCAGAAGAAGTGCCATGATTCAAGTAAATAGCTCCATCTTAGATCAGAATTATTTAGTCTAAATTTAATTTTGAATACCATTAATTACAGCAAGTTTATAATGTTGTTGTTGATATCTCTGTCCAATTGACTAACTCATCTAATGGTGTCAAAAGGTGACCATACCTAATTTTAAATCTAACATTAAACCTGAGTTTAACTATAATTTTTGAACCAGAAAATATTGATATGGCTATCATTAACTTAAACCTAAAAGTTTGAGAGCCAGTTTGATCTAGTAGTTAAGGTAACAGGCTAGAAACCTGGAAACCATGAGTTCTAATTCTACCTTAGCCATGAAAGCCAGCATCAGT
>JANHZU010008517.1:300997-311371 GCA_032468055.1 Acrochordus granulatus | reverse complement strand
GCAGGACAGGGGGGCCTGGCGTAATGCAGTCCATGGGGTCGCGAAGAGTCGGACACGACTGCGCGACTGAACAACAAGTCACTAACATAAGTTATTGTCCTTTCTGTAATCAAATCAATTTTTCCATATTTGCTAATTCTGTCATCTTCACCAGCCATTCCTCTATTGTGGGTATTTTACAGTCTTTCCATTTTTTGCATGTAATAATCTTGCAGTTATTATCTTGTAGAAGAACCATCTTCCGTAACTGATTTCTTGTAGTCTATCCATTTGTCCCAACAAGAAGAGTTCTGGTTTCAATTCAGTATTAATATGTAAAATTATTTGTACCACTGTATGTATTTGAACCCAAAATTTTCTGGCTTGCTTGTCAGTCCACCAGGCATGATAAAACCTTTCATTTTCCACATTTCCAACTCTTACTTCCATGTAAAAAAAGTGGGCAGAATGCTGCTTTTACGTGCAAGCAGTTCTCAGACAAGAGACTATATACAGCCCACTATCTTCCTGCTATGGGAAGTGGCCAAGCAGTTGAGACGCTGGGCTTGTCGGCCGGAAAGTCAGCAGCTCGAGTTCGAGACCCAGTCGCTGCTGCGTAACATGGTGAGCTCCCGTTACTTGTCCCAGCTCCTGCCAACCTAGCAGTCTGAAAGCATGTAAAAATGCAAGTAGATAAATAGGTACCCCCTAATTTAGGTGGAAAAGATAACAGCGTTCTGTGCACCTTGGCATACAGTCATGCCGGCCACATGACCACGGAAGCATCTTTGGACAACCCTGGCTCCCTTGGCTGTGAATTGGAGATGAGCACCACCCCCTAGAATCGGCCATGATTGTCAGGGGAAACCTTTACCTTTTACCTTTCTGCTAATACAGTATATGCATTTCTACTCTTAATTTTTTTTGCCATTTATAAATAATTTGCGTTCCATTTTTCCTTTCACAACTCTTTTGATACTGGGTGCATTAAAAAAAATTTCATACTCTTTGTTGTATCATACAATTCATCTTTTATCTGCTACAAATTCAATAATTGACTTTCAACAGCACAGTATATTAATGTTCCCAACCAACACACCTCTTCCTTACCACAAACATTCCTTGTAGTTGTATCCACAAATACATTAAACCTTCAAGGAAACATTGCACCTCCTTGTTTTATTTCTTGCTTACTTTTGACCCGTTCACTGAGCATTAGTTCTTACACACAGTTCAGGAGGAGTTTGGTAGCATCTTTTGGAATTAATAGATGTTATTAACAGCATAAGCTTTCACGAGTTACACTGAAATGAGCTGTAGCTTATGAAAGCTTATATCTTCACTAACATTTGTTAGTCTGAAAAGGTGCTACTGGATCCTTTCTGCTTTCTTCCTGATCATGTTACAGTAATCTTATTCAGCTCCCATTGCTTGGGGGATCATTCTCATAACTGCTGTCATATTTCTGTAGTTGTAATCACTATGTAAAGTTTAATAAGGAGGAAAAACAGAACATGCTTAGACTTTGGAAGGTAAATTCTGGGATGGATATTCTGTCATGTAGCTGTTTGATGAAGCTTCAGCATCTGTGCAGCTCTCAAAGGCTGGAACCTGTCAAACTAATTATATATCTGCCTGTATAAGAAGGCAGCATAGGAAAAAGTCATGTTGTGTAATAATTTAGACTATGCTTGTGGTGCATCATAATGCATGTTTTTTTTGTAGTAACACAGAGATGTCAAGGGGGAAACTTCTTTTCTTGCCATAATTGTATGTGATTTGCTATTTGCAATTGTTTCTCCTCTTGTAGCAAATAAAGCAATGCGAACATGACCATATAAGCACTCCAAAGGGTTGTTTGGAGAAAAGAATTTGCAGATTGATTCTCTTTTATTCAAGATGCTTAAAAGAACAAAACTGATTCATTTCTCTTTTTACTATGTAGCATTAGTAGCAATCATCCTGATCTCATTTATATGTTACAACCATTGGTCAATACTAGGTGAAAAGAAGCTGGGATTTAACTTCCTGGCTCCCATTTCCCTGTATGTATTTACTTGTCTCTGATGTACCAGCTTCACAAAGAAACTATATATATCTCAGCAATCTTGAACAGTTAAAAATATATCGGATTAATTATTAATAGTATAGGCTATTTTTTCATGGATTTTGCTCCTACAATTTATCAGCGGGGTTTGCTAGTGATTCTGCCATGGCTTTTTTGATGATTTTTCCAGGCCATTTTATTTTAGTGACTGATCCTCCTTGTCCTATATGGATTGAAATGTGTTTGCCCACTTGGTTCAATCCGTTTTTAAACCAGCAAAAACAAATACACGCACATCTGTTAAGATGGTAACTCTTGACTCTATGTAAAGACAAATGAAAGCCCAACTGGATGAGTAAGCTTTTGTCTAACTTGGCATTGCAATGTATTTATTTTGGGCTTTGACTACTGTTGCTGGCTAGGGGATTATGGGAATTAAAATGTGGAGTCCAAACATGATCCTGATGAGTAAATAAGGAAGAAAACCTATCTGTGCTTCTTGGAGACTTGATAGCAAAAAAAGGAAGAACAAGTAGAAGCTTTGCTCTCTGAGCTGATTTTGAAAGGGCTGTGAAATTGACAGACAGCCCAAATTCCATGCACTACTAAACCACCACTTTACCCATGGTAATTGAATAAACTATAATTGGTTAGATTCAGATAATAGAATAGGCATAAACTCTGTCTATAAACCACTGTAATTAGTTTATTATACTGTTCTTGACTAAACTCAAATTAAAAACACATGTCAGCTTAATCTGTGTTATAAGTCAGATCAAATAGTTTGGTCCAGCCATTTTATTACTGTACACAGAAAGATTCATTTTTTTTAAAAAAAGAAAAGAAACCAGAGTAAATTCCCATTTCCATCTGAGTTGTTCATTCTCTTCTGCTAAAAAGGACCGACATCAGACTGCCTTGAGCAATATAGTATAGTTTTCAGAATGTCTCCCTTTGACAACGAAGACCCAGGTTCAATCCCCATTTATGAATATACACCCCTAGGGAACAAATCTTTGTCTTTCATGCTGATGATTCCATAAGACGGCTACGAGGCCTGAAACAGGGGAAAAGGAAAAAAGTGCAACAATTTAAGCCTTTAAAAAATGGTAGAATATTAATATATGTAATACAAAGCTGTACTTCCATTCCATGGTGGAAGTGAGGACTTAGGGACATCCTTCCTTTGCTCTCTCTCTCTCTCTTTGCTCAAAATATTCTCTTTATTCTAAGCAATAATTTATTTTGGGTTCTGTTCATGCTTCTGTTCCTCACATTATATAAAATATTATTAACTTCAGTAGATTTAAATGTCTGATGATTTTCCTTCATATTTGACAAAACTGGCAATCCTTTGTGTTCTAAAGGAGCTCTGCAGAGATTTGACTCAGCAGTTGCCACCAGTAGAGCTCCACAAAGATTAATTGTCTTCTTCTGCTTTTTGATGGGTGTAGAGGAGGTAATTTTGGTGCAGTTATAGAAGCTGCTTAATCTCTCTCCCTCTCTGTTCTTCCAAGTGTTGGATGAGTCACCTGCCTCTATTAAAAGTGATTCACATTTTGTTTTAAAAATGCCTGGATTGTATCCAGTTTACTAGAAAATCCCACACCAGCCGGCATGATGCACAGCCTTCCAAAAATAGCTGCTGACAAGAAGGCCAGGAGCTGATATTTCCCCAACGCCCCCAGCTTTGCTGCTGCTTGTCAAAAGTGCCGGAAAGAGATGTTGTTGCATCCCATGGCTTTTACTTTTTTAAAATCTTTTTCTTATAAAAGTTCCACTCTGTCAAAGGGTTGCTGATGCAATTGATTGATTGCATGTTCCTCACCAAGTAACTTTTTGTGCATGCTCTGAGCCTTCTCCCTGCAAAACTCTTTTCTCTTCTCCTAATTACAACCATAGCAACATAGGAACAAGCCCTGTTGATCATTTGAAAAAGGAGAAAAGAGAGGTGCTATTCTTTTTTTTTTTGAAGTGTGGGATGCCTTGTCCTTTCAGAGTCTCAGTCATGTAAAGATACATAATTGTATTATGTATAGCAGTTGTAGGGTTGCTATGTGCTGGCTGGGACAAAACCCTATTTTGAACTTTAAAATTAGCTGCTGCTTATACAGATTTTCATAGGCATAATAGAATTATATATTTATGAAATTGGAGAACTGTGGTGAGAACTGAAATTGGAGAACTGTGGCTTCCATCTCAAATGGATGGAAGCTATGGGAATTCTCCCTCGTAAAACCACTGACTAAACAAACATACTGATTGAGTTCCTCTAAACCAGAATGTGGTTTATTTGATGTTGACTTACAATGTTATGTGAATCCATCTATCTGTGGTTATGGAGGTGGCATGTTCCAGAAAATTAAAGTTTATTCATAAACCAGTAAAGCCAGGCATTAATATCTGAGATAATGCAGATATTTGTAGCTTGGTTCAAATTTGGCCCCTAATATTTTGATATCTGCAGCTGTACAGCAATGTCAAAATAATTTTCTTCCTCTCATTATTGCTGTCTCATCAGGAATAGCACAAAATAGTCAAGTCTGCCTTCCTTCTATTCTGCTTTCTTAAAGGATGCCTCAAATGGATGGAAGCTATGGGAATTCTCCCTAGTAAAATTGTCTTCTGTTCCAGTTCTGCCAATTTCTTGTGGATTTCTAAGAGATTTGGTGGCACACTGTATTTACGTTGTACATATATATAATACAAATACATGTATTTTATTCTTCCCTCTTCTCAGATATTCTCAGATAAGCTTGATTAAAAATATTGTGGCAGGTAGCAGTAAAGCTGTCTGGGTGACTTTGGCCCAGTTGCTCTCTCTCATCTCAACACACTTCACAGGGTTGTTCTTGTGGAGAAAAAAGGAGGAGGAAGAGAATTAAGTATGTTTGCTGTTGTGAGCTATTTATAAAAATAATAAAGGTAAGATAATGTATGTATGTATATATGCATGTTATGCATATATGTTATGGCATCAGTCCTATTTAAAAGATTATCATACTTTAAAGAAAGAATAAGTTTTCTTTTTTCCATGGTTGAGTAACTGAGATGGTTTGAACTATTGATATTCAAATATTTATTGAGTTTCTCATTATATTTTGGAATTTAGATAGTTTTTTTAAATGACTTATTAATTAATTTGCTGTGTACCATGTGCTCTTATTAAACTTAGAAAGCCATCTTGGTTGTTTTGCCTTTTTAATTAATTTTCCTATTAATAATAATATTTAAATTTAAAATGCACCCAACTTCCAACAGCTGTAGGCAACTATAGATAAAAGTTGTAAAAACAAAAAACGAAGATGGGAAGAATGACACTTACTGCTTTGTATTAAACAATTAGGATACTGTAGTGCAGAGCAAAATCTGGCATCCATTTTTATTAGTGTCTTCCTAATAAATAGGGATATATGGGTTTAAAATAAAATCAATACAAATAACTAAAAAAATTAAAAGCATATCCCCTAATTTATGTTCCGGTAGCTCCATTTAGTATATTAGAATGCTTTTGTTTTCCTTTGAAACCAAAAGGAGGATGACAAGAAACAATCTGCCTGAAACAAAGAGGAGAACATGGTTTTTCCTGTTGTCGATAATAGCAAGCTCTACTATCTTTTGTTCTTGAGGCTTGCAGATCAGCTGTCACAAAGTGCCCTGGGAACATCACATTTTTCAAAGTGCGGTCCCTCAGCTGAATCTTTCCCTTAGGGAAGATAAGAGAAAAAATGCAGTTTCCTTCAGGTTGAACTCTTTTCCAGATAACTTCATGGACACATATAGCTTTTTGTCAGTGATATAGAAATAGTTTATTTTATTTCTAGGTCTGTCCTACAGCCCAGGATGCAGTGGTAGTTTCCTATTCAAGTCTTAATCTTGCTTACCTTTTTCAGTTAATTGAAGTCAACCTATTGTCGTTCTGGGCCCAAATAAGCCAAATCATTTGCTTATTCCTCCCACACTTTTTTTCCCCTTATCAATAGAAGACTTTTGTTGGATGTGTTCCTTAATGCCAATTTTCATCTTCTTCCTGTTCTAGAAGAATAAATTTTGTGAAGCCAATCAAAGGTAATGATGGCAAATTAATAGCCTTAGCTAATTATCTTCCACTTAGTTTGGGACTGAAGGCGTCTTTTTTTTTCTCTTAATTCAGGACTTTATGAATGTATTATCTGCTTGAGCAATGATTAAGAGCTTTGATGAAATGTGTAGATGACCTTGGGGAAAGAGGGGAAGATTGAGGGAATAATCAACAAAAGAGCCTTCACTGGTTTAACAGTCAGAGAAAGAAATTTAGGAAGGAACTACCCTAATGTATCAAGCAGTTAAAAGTTAATAATGTAGCCTTACAATAAAGTAGAATTAGTTCATCTCGTTGTGTTTCTTGTCTGGCTTACCCAGAAGGCTGACAGGAGCAGAGCAGAGAGATTTAAGTCTTACTAAATTATTTTGGATTCACAGAAGTACATGCATGTACCTAATATGCAAATAACAGTTGATTCAAATTATTCAAAAATGGCTTTGCATTAGTCAGAAAAAGGTGTCAATAGGAAGAACCTGCTGCTGTATTACTTCTTTAGTTTTCTCTAAGAAGGCCAAAATCTTACTTATCTGAAAATAGTTAGGTTAGCTTCTGTGAAGGTGGGCTTCTGACTGCATAGACAAATGCTTGGCATCTTGACCAGTTACACAGCTCTTAGAAGGATGTTCCAGAATTTTTTATCCTAAAAAAAATTAGGATAATTTTTTTTATCTTAACAATTCTCTTCTCTAACTTCCCTCAACCTTGGCAAAGCATAATCATCTTTTCTACTCCATCTTCTGCTCACATCACCATGCAGCAAAGTACATGATATTTGATTGCTGATTGATGCCTTGTGGATCAGTTGGTCTTCATTTGATCCAAGACTGATCAACTGGTGGTTCTTGCAATCAATAATATTCATGGTAACTGTCTCCAAATGCATAAATCAAAGATTGCTGTCAATGCTCTTTTTATGAATCCAGTTTTCAAAGCCATGAATTATGATTAGAGAGAGAATTTGCTTAAAACTGTTTTGAACTTTCTTCTCATGATTTTTAAAAATTCTTCTTAAGGAATTTTTTTTCATTCTTCCCCTTGATCTAAGTTTGCCATTGCCATCCACCTTAGGGTTGATCTGTGCTTTCTTTATCTAACATATTGTCCATTTGTATCTACTGTTGAAGACAAGAAGACAAGGCCATCTACCATCTTCACATCTTTGCCAACCATTTTATTTCACATTTTGTGGTTGATTGATTTTGATGTCCACCTAATAATGTCCATGTGTAGAGTCTATGTTGAAGTTACTTGAACTAGATAGTAGAAATAAATACTTTGCAAAACTATATTAATCTATTTCCCACAGATTTAAAACATTCTGTAATTGCTAGGTTTCTCCATTTCTCAAACTTCTGCATTACAATCATGCTTATGTCACCTTGGGGGAATGATATTCCTGAGGGCAGGTGCCACAGTATAAATTTTGTCTCCTGGGTCCTGTCAGATGGAATTCGCTAGCAGACAGGACCTATAAAACATACCTCTCCTGTGATGGGACAATTAGATTTAACCAGGGAGAGAAAGTTCCTGAAATTAATCTGGTCCCATGCCATGTAGGGCTTTAAAGGTCAAAATCTGCAGTTTGAATTAATCTTGGAAACAAACTGGCAACCAATGCGGCTCACAAAGTGAAGGTATAACATGTGCTGTCCTAAGGGCAATATAACTGTTCCCACCACTGCATTTCATATCAGTCGAGGCTTCCAGATGCTCTTCAAGAACAGGCCCATATAGAATGCATTACAGTAGTCCATTCTGGAGATGACGAGTAGGGTCTTTTGATCTAAGTAGAGTAGAGTAGTCTTGTGATCTGAGTAGAGCCTTATGATCCAGGAAAAGGTACAACTGGCACACAACATAGAGCTGTGTGATAACTGTCACCTGCTTCTCAAGCAGGAGTTATGAGTCTATAAGGACCCACAAATTGTTTACCAGCTATGTTTGGGACAGTGCAACCTCATCCAGCACTAAAAAAATAAAGTCCCAGAACCAGAAGGCCCTGAAACCCAAAACCTCTCAGTCTTTCCAAGATTCATCCAAAGGCTGTTGTTCTCTATTAAGATCCCCACCACCTCTAGGCACTGAGCAAGACATCAATGGCATTGCTTAATTTGCCAGGACAGAGATATGTAACTGGGTATCATTAACATATCACCTCATGGTGATGAATGGTCTCATCCAGCGGCTTCATGTAGAGTGGAAAGAATACTGAACCCTATGGAAACCCACGTAATAGGGGTTGTGGGCAGGACCTCTTGCTCTCTATTAACATTGATTAGTTCCAGCCCTACAGAAAGAAAGAGAACCAATACAATATATTGCCACCTACACCCACCCAGAAGTTACCATGGTTGATGGCCAATCCAGAAGATACCATGGTTGATGGTCCTGAAAAATGCCAAAAGATCAAGTAGATAGAAACAGATGTTGTCCTGTTCCAGGCCAATCACACACAACTACATGAAGGGGTGGTTTTATTCTCTTACTAAGTACGTGCACTTGAAGTATAGAGATGAATCCCCCCCGCAAAGTTCAGCAAGTTTAGCTTGCAAGAATTCAAAGCAGCATGCAGGAGAGTAAGTTAGGTGGAGTCCGAGCCTGTTGCAGGTTCAAGTCAGGGTTTTGAGGTTCATGAGTAAAGGCATACAGAGTGGGAATTAATGGGCAGTTGCCATCAACAGAGACCTTGTGCTTGCTGCTCCATTTTAAGAGAGGCAGCCTTGGTGTATTTCATTTAATGGGGTGAGATTTCTTCGGTGCAAGCAGTCTCACAGAGAGCTTTTGCTCCCTTCTCAGCAGCCTGCCAAGCACTTGCGCTAGGAGGGGGGTTTAATTCTATGCGCTCATCTCAGGGAGTGACAGCAGCTGTGTCTGCTGGTTGCTGGCCTGCCCCACCTCCTTGCCTGCTCAAGCGGCAGTCCGTCTGGTGGCACTGGAGCTGGCTGCTCATTATCTGGTGGCACTTAGGAAACTGGCTCTGGAGCCGGCCACTCATCATCGGTCTTCCTCCTCTGATCCCAAATCTAAGCCTGCTGTGATAGATGCATTATCCCCATCCCATTCCCATCAGAAATCATTGAAAAGTGCCACCAATGCTGTTTCCATCCCATGCCCAGGCCTGAATTCTGACTAAAAGGAGTCAAGGTAATCCGCTTCAACCATGGGCCGCTGAATCCGCCGCATAACCACCTTTTCTACAACCTTCCCTAAAAAAGGAAGATTGGATACTGGAGAGTAGTATGGTGGGCAGTAGCACTGATGTTGCTACAACACTTCTGTAACATTTATATTTATTAGATACCCACTAATTCTAATAGATACAATCTAGTCGTTTACTGATGGTGCAGAGCATTTTTTTTTTCAGCTGATGCTCTGAAGCTGGGGAAAAAATTATACAACTGATACGTTCTTATTTTGGCAGTGTGGGATTTTTGTAAGAAAACTCTTCAGCTTTGTCTCCATCAAAACTGAAATGTGGCCCTTAAAACCTTTCTCAGAACCGAACTGAAAAGGTTCTGCATTCCTGCTTTAAATATTATGAAAGAAGCATTATTTGAACGTTTTGTTTCATTTGATCTGTATAAAAGCTGCCACTTCAAGGCTTGAGAAGGTAAAATGGGGGAAGTTGGGGGAAAGAAAGTAAACTGTATATTATGCTATGCATGGTGCCCTGAAATTTATCAGGTCTCTGTTTTGTTTTTTAAATGTCAGTGGATATTTTGGAGTTGCTTTTGGATTCACAGTTTTCAGAGAATCTGAAAGCTTATTTTAGTTCTTGTTCAGGATGTATGTTGACATTGAGAGGAGCTTCCCTGCAGATTTTCCACTCCCGTCTCTGTTCCTCATCTGATCACTACTGGGAAGAGCTGAACAGGCTCCCAGTTGGTGACTTTCCTCTGTTGTTCAGAGGAGCTGCTGGGCAGGAGAAATGGCAACCGCACCATCTCCCTGTGGTAGGTGAACTGAGAAGGGAATTAAAGGGCAAGTGTCTTTGCCATAGTAGGACAGTGAGTAGGGGAAGAGGGAATGGGTGCAGCAGTTAGCATACGGGATCTGGTGTGTTCAGGCACCAGATGATCCAAAAAGAAAGAAGACAAGAACTGGACATGGTACAACAGATTGGTTCCAAATTGGGAAAGGAGTACAACAAGGCTGTATATTGTCACCCTGCTTATTTAACTTACATGAAAAGTATGTCTGTGAAGACTCTCACTCGTCCAGGGTAATTGCATCGCAACAAAGTTTAAAAAACAGGCATCTGGAC
>JANHZU010008517.1:261390-289976 GCA_032468055.1 Acrochordus granulatus | reverse complement strand
AAACTATATTATGGCTTGGTATAATAGCCTCGCTGACACAGCATGCATGGCAATAGCTCATGGCAAGATCTCATAACACTCTACCCCAGACATGTCCAACCTTGGCAACTTTAAGATGCGTAGACTTCACTCTCAGAATTCTGGGAGTTGAAGTCCACACATTTTAAAGTTGCCAAGGTTAGACACCCCTGCTCTAAACCATAACTTACTAAACCTCCTTTTATCCTAGTCTATTATGTTTTGCAAATCTAACCATGGTTTCAAAACATGCTCCTTGAATCTCATATCTTCCAGAATGATACACTCATCAGAATGAGGTACTCCAGAATTTCTAGCAAGTAAAGCTTTGATATCCACATTTTTACACTACATAGCAATATGTTTGATTTATGTGACAGTATAATAGATTAGCTATGAAGACAGCCAAGTGAATGGCTACATTGCTGCATATGTCTGTTTCAGCTTCTCCCGGTTTATAGCAAACACATAGCGAACTTTCTCTTAGCAGGATTCTTCCCTCTAAGAAAAGGTGGTTTATTATTTTTGTAGTATAGTTGTCAACAGAAATATAGTGTGTAAAAAAAAGGCACAGGACTGGATGCAGATGGTGACCAGAGCATTGTGCTTGTAGAAAGATTTAGGAAAAGAGTGATCTCCCCTGAGCCAGAGCATCTTTCATGCTTTACTTTACTTAAGGGAAGAGACAGCTGGTAAGCTCATATGTGGCTCTAACAGAGTTGCTTTTAAAGAATGGAAATAGGAGCACTTGGTCTCCCAAAGCTTCCTGCTTTCATTCCCATCTTTCAGGTGGGAAAAATAAAATGGTCCATTTTTGTGGCACCATCATACTTCCTGATTGGGAGAGTATCCTGGAAAAGTTGTCCATCCCTCAGCTCACCATTAGAATTGGTTTTATCATAATGTTTTTTGGTGGGCTTGGCAAGTATAGCTTGTTAAGCAACCATGGTGAAAGCAATTCACAACTTAAATGCTGTTAGCCCCATTTATATATTATTGCCCTTTGTGAAAGAAATCAGAAAGCTTGTAGTCTTTAGAAGCAGAAGTAGATTGGGAAAGAAGTCTACACAATGACAATAGGATAGATAATTGTGAGAAAGGATGGGCATTGCCTACCTACCAAATGAAGAAGTGTCTTTGAATTCATTGCCTAGAATCATACACAATATGCTGTCTTATCAGGATGTTTATCACACTTGCCAAATCTTCCAGTGGAAGAAAAAAAATCAGTGTGTTCCTCAGCTGATATCTCACTCACAGAGGAGACTGGATACACTACAGTAAAGCCATGTATGAATTAGTTTTGATTCCTCAGAAAACACCTTTTAGATATGATTTTTCTCAGAGCAAAGAAAAGCTCCAAGAGACTTGAAACCAACTATTTTCAGTTGTTCTTGATCTCTGTGACTGGCATAAAAAATCAATTTGCCCTAGTAATTAAGCCAAAGAAGCAGCTTATTTTTCCTTCTTTGTTATTAGTTTTTGCCATCTTGATGAGTTTGACCTTTGTGGCTTATGAAAGGAAATCTGGCAAGGAGATCCAAACAAGACCAATGGGAACTGCTGCAAAGCAGTTAGAAAGACCTTTCTAATTTGACACATTTCTTTTGTAGCACGATTGCTGTCACATCTCTGCCTGTGTTTGATTTCTGTCAGTATATGTTGCACTAAAATTTCTAAAAATGCCAGTCATTTGAATGCTTGCTGAGCCGAGTAGTCTCTGGGAATGTATACTGCTGCTTTCTGTAAAAATTGTATGACTATTTAGGCATCTGTAACTAGAGCAAATATTATATATTGTTTCAGATAAATGTTAAAAAGCTTTCATAGCTTTGCAGTTTTATTACTCAGGTGCAATGAAAAGACATCTTCGGTATCTATGCAAACAAACCAAGTGTCTGATTAATCAGAGTGATTTTCTGTCTCTTTTGTAGCTTTACAATGCAGCAGTGGCAAACAGCAAAGCATGCCTGCCTGGTCTAGACAGAGCTCCCTTGTGTTCACTTCTGCAAAGTATGCCAAGAATCACTTTCTAAAGCAAGACAGGATTGTTGTTTGCTCTCATCTGCAACCTCAGAGAGCTGAAATTGCTTTCTGTGAAAATTGTTTGGTCTCAGTTTTGATTGTGTAAAAGCAGAGGGACAGTCTTCACTTCATGTCTGATTGGAGAGAAGAAAACAAAATGGCAATAGACCATCAAGTGAATCGACAGGGTGGCAAATACCCAAATGTGAAACAGAATTGTAACATTTATTGTAGCTATTGCTTAACAGTGTGAGAAAAGTGCTTTTCAGTCCAAATATTGTTACTCAAAGTATACATAGCTGCCTGTTATGTCAACATTAAGCTATGAGTAACACTTCGAAGAAAAATATATTTGCGGAGCAAATTCTTATTGCAACTTGAAATGTTACTTTCCAAAATCTGGAATTTTTTATGCTGTGTCTCTTTTTGGCCTGAAGCTGGAAAATTGAGTATAAGCAAAACTTTATTTCAGTCTCTATTACATTTGCCATCCAATTAATGATTCCACATTAGAGCTCTCAACTTCTATTCCATTGTTTTCCTTTCTCGTAAGATGGTGGTTGTCATAGAGTTTTGCGAAATTCCAAGTTGATGGGACATTGTGATTTCTAGGCAGGTCAAACCTTCCACCACTTTCCAGTTAGGGCAGGTCTAAAGTCTTAAGAATCCTCACTGATGAATACTGAATATTCAGAACAGAACTGGCACTTTGTTTTAATGGTGCTTCCCTTGAGTAGTATAGCAATCTGAAATGTCTTGTTTCTAAATCCAGTGCTATATTGAATAGCATAAGCAACGCAAATCCGTAAGTTTACTACTGCATACTTGCTACATTTTTATACCATAAATACTTGCTTTCGGTGAGCTCTATCTGCCCCAACTGTGGACCTGATGCTTGGTCAAGATTTGTGGGTCAAAAAACAGAACAATTTCAGAAAAAGATGTGACTAAATTTATTATAGCAGAGAAGCAGTCTTAGTGTCCTCTAAACAAATTGGCTGGCTTAGGTAACAGACTAGGATCCTTCCTTGTTCATGATAATCTACACTGGTGACTGCTTTTTTCTTCCTACCTCTATTTGGCACTGAGTTGGGTTTCCATTAATTGTTCAGGTTGATAGAACCAAAAGCAAGACCAAGGCCACTTTGTATGGATATAAGGCCATTTTTTCTTGTTGAATTTACTAACGTTGTGTTCTTGGCATCCTTGTCTCGGCTTGCTTGCTGAGTTCTATCCCTGACTCTGTAGATGCTCGCACGAACCTGCTTAGAATCTTTGCACGACTGTGGTTTCATATTAGTTGCCTATCAGTGAGTGGAAAGAAAGACTCTGAGTGATAAATGCCACCAGGAGAAAAAGTGAGAGAAGAGAGAATAAGTCTTTGAGTAAGCAAGGGGTTTTCTTGCTCTTGATTGATTTCTCATAAAAGCAAGGCTGTATGTTTACCATCCCTCACTTTGATCAGTGGGGCACTGTTCAGAGAATATGCTCTGTAGAATTCACTCAAAATGAATTTGCAGCATTCCCAGATGTTCACATGCTGAGAAATCTGAATCCATCTCCAAATAAATTTTAAAAATGTTTTATTCCTGAAGGCTGGCAGAAGACATGGTTTCCTTTTTTCTCCCTTTGTAAATGACCAAATTAATAATGGGCAGGCTTTCCTTATTGATTGAATCTGGGGAAATCCTTCCTTCTTTCACAGAGTATATGTAAAATTTAAATAATTATAAGGGTAAGAGGGTCCAGTGTATAGCTTTTCTCAATTTGTTAAGTGCTGGAGACAAAATCCCACTAAAACTGAATAGTAGAAGGAGGAACAGGGGAGGCATTCCTAAGCCTCCTTCAGATTTGTGCAAGATAGTTTTCAGGGAGCCAGATTTCTTGTTTGTTTGGAATAAGCCTTTATTGCAAACTTGAAAAACCAGTCAAAGATGACATGAGCTTGCCTGCCATCCAGTAAGATTTTAAGTGTACAGAATAGTTAGTGATGCTGCTAACCATGTTGGTAATCTAGAGGTGTACTTTGGGAGACAGGGACTTTAATTTTGTAAAAAAAATTACTTACTTTAACTAAATGGAAAGATGCACCAGTTAAATATAATTTTACTTTATTCAAAAATTGTGTGAAGTCATGTTTTGTCCACCATAATTCACTGAAACATTGCTATTGCCTGAGTCAATGCACTGTATTAATCCAAGGTTTACAAGCCACAATGACTGGGTTCAAACACTAGGCTAAGCCTAAACTTGCAATGATTTAATGCAGGAATGTCCCATCTTTTGAGGCAGAGAGCACATTTCAACATTTAAGAATGAGTTGTAAATGCAATGGCTGTCATGGAGTCAGATGGGCTTGGAATTGAGATAAGCATGCATTGGTGACTCCATACTTAGTGCAATGTGTGAAGCAAGCCTCTATATAATTAATTTGCATTTCAGTTACATGGAAAATTACAATTCAGTAGCAATTTTTGGAGGACATCTGGGGCTGCAGAATATTCAGACACAGAATGCAGCCTTGGGTTTTGATATTATGCATCTGTGTTAGGTCCTGAATTTAATAGCCACTGTTTATTATGCTGAAGAAGATAATAAGATAAGCCTTGTGATTTTAAGGAGAGAAGGTTGCTTCCCAGGAGTTCTGTATTAGGTTGGAATGTCACTGCAGACTTCACCTGCTGATACTCTCTTGGAGATCATTTAGGTGGAACGTCTGTTCCCTTCCACCATGAGGGTGGATAGAAGCAGCTGAAAAGAAAACCAGAAGAAGGAGGGCATGAAGAGGAGATAAATCCATCACTGCAGCTACAAGTAGGGTTAGCTTTTGCACCTATTGATTAATTCATATTGGTCTTTAGACCAAAATTACTACAATCCATAATATAAAATTGAAATTGATTTTGAGGGTTTCCATGTCCATTATGGTTTAGAACTGTGTTGCTTTTCAATTTATATCAGTTTCTTGTTCTCTTCTCTAAGTTCAGGGGCCTCTGAACTTAAGGCTCAATCAACCTTAAGGCTCAATCAACCTTACGGACATAAGTGTTAAGAGCAATTGCAGCAGCACAACAAAGCATAGTTATTACAATATGATCTGCTGCCTCTCTTCAAACTTGTCTACCAATTATAAAACATGGAAAAACATTGAATTTAACTAAGAATGACTCTGTTTAACATATTGCTTCAAAGGAGTCTATGTCCAGCCACAAACGTGTTTTACAGAACCCCCTCCAGAGAGGATCAAACTTCTATAGATACTACAAATGAATTATTGGGAAAATTTAATTAGTGTCAACCTACTGCAAGCCCAGAGTGCTACTGGCTTCTAAGATAGCAACAGAAAATGGATTTGACACCAGATCCCTAATGCTAGAGGCAACAATGTGCTAACCACACATTCTAGAATCTATTTTAAAGAGAACCAGTTTGGTGAAGTAGTTAAGGCCTCAAGCTACAAATTTGGAGACTGTGAGTTCCAGTCCTGTCTTAGGCACAAAACCATTTGGGTGACCTTGGGCCAGTCCCTCTCTCTCAGCCCTGGAGAAGTGGCAAGTGCAAGTCATTTCCAAAATGTTGCCAAGGAAACTGCACACTAAACCACTGATTCAAAGCCTTCCCCTCACACAAAACATCTGTTTTTAAAATCACATTTTAAAAGCCTATACTTTTATTCATTTTTTATGAAACACATTTATATGGCCACCCAGCTCACAGGTGTCTATAGGCAGCTTACAAACCATGCCTCTGGGCTCTAGATAGATCCTAGATATATTTTTTAAAGTGAAAAAATTAGGAGGTGGCTGCAGGCAATGGCTTTGTTTTGGGGCACCCCATGTTTTGTGACTGACCAGACCCCCCTCTCAGTCATTGTGCAAAAAGGCTCCCACAGTTCCAAAGATACCTGCTGGCTCCAAAAGACTTGTGTGTTTTGGGCCATACTTGCAATATAGAACTGAAAGCTGGTAAGACTATCCAGCTTTAGTTTTGGTCTCTCCATTAGAACAAGCTGTTCCCTGTTCTTTCCAGCCTTTATCATAATTGTCAGTTAGGTAAAAGAGAAACCAGATACAATGCAGAAGTGTTGGGTCTGTGTGTGGTAGTAATCTCTTCAGCATGGACTGGAACAGACTGCTGAGGAAAGGAAACATTATTCTGCTAGTGTTCTAGGACCAGGCTAGCACAAACTCTGTGTTCCCTTTGGAGGTTCAACAGATACCTCTGTATAATCAGAGGGAAATACAAACCTTTCCAAAACCTTTTCCAGGGATTCAGGGCTGTCGCTTTTTGGTCACAAATGTTATATTCTGTACTTTATTACCTACATTATACATGCCTAATACAGTTTAATTATAAAAGGCTCTGTGCCCAAGCTATTCAGGTTGTTTATCAGAAAAGCCATGTTTCATCATTTCTAAGCCAAGCAGTTTTGCATATTTTGCGTAGGTTGTTCTCTATATTATTTCCACCTTTGTTGCCATATTTATCATGCTGTTCATAGTTCTTCAGTCATTTCTATTTATTCATTTCCCATGGAAATTGTTTTGTCAGGATGATCTGCCAGCAACTACTTCTTTCAGTTCTTGTAAACTTTTGAGCATAATCAATAGTATATAGCCTCCTTGTCTTCTGTTGGTTTTTTAAAAATAGCATTTCATTTTTCCAAGTTTTAACACTGCTATCTCTGAGATAATCTATAGCTATTCAGGATTCTTTTTATGATGTCAAATATTCCAGGGTTCAACCCTAATAGACTTCCAAGCTGACATCATGAAGAAACACTATTGATTTGGAAATATATGCTCTTTCCTCACCCCAGTATTCTGATGTTTTCCTCCACCATTTCATGCCCACTGACTATTTTCATTCTCCTTAAACTATTTCAGCTACCTTCAACCTTCAATTTTAGCTTCTAAGTATGGTTCATGGTTTAATAAACCTCTGGTTATCATAAGACCATGAATATTACCATCTACAGGTAGCCTTTGACTTATGTCCACAATTGGGAGCAGATTTCTGGTTAAGTATGAACCTATTCTTCTAAATGGGCGTGTTTTGCTGGAAACCAGCAAAAAAAGTTGTAAATTGTGGTCATGTGAACACGAGACACTACAACTGGTTGTAAAGATGAGCCAGTTGCCAAGCATCCAAAATGCAGTCACGTGACTGGGGGGATGGCATGACATTTTATGATGGCTTTGAAGTACCTGTTCCCATCATAATTTCGACCATTTGTAAACTGCCTGTATGTCCTTTGGCTTTGTAAGTATAAGATCTGAAGATCCATATTGGAACTAGAAGTAACTATATGTCATTGGAGATTAGTAGCTTTGCTCTAGTAAGGTGTATAAGGGAGGACATTAGATGATGCCAAAGGATAGAAGAGACTTTTTGCCATTGTTTCTAATTCAAGAGAAAAGTTTAAAAAGTTAAGAATTTAGAGCTGTTTTATTGCCTTAAGAGAGGAGGAGACTGAATCTGTGTGAATAATTGGAACAGCAGTCTTATGAATCTACTCTTTGCTTTTTTACACAATAGTTGTTGAAAGATTTATATGAGTCTTACATGATTTATCTGAAAAGATGTGCTTATTTTCTTACTCCTATATACTTGGGCAAAGTTCATTCAGAATCAACCCCTTGTTTTGCTTCTTAGTTTTGAGAGAAGATGTTGGACTCTTGGTTCCCAGGTCTTCTACATCCCCTGCCTTATTTCTAGTTGCCTAAATTTCTGTTATAACAATGTTACATTTCAGAACATACAATTTGGGTCTGTATTGATGCATAGTGCTACTTCTTCAAATAGCACACTCTGTTACTTGTTACAAAGAAATCAGTGATTTGTTAGATATATTGCAGTCACATTTTTTGATTAAAGAATACATTGTTTGAATTTGATAGGTGGCATAATACTATCTAAAACACCTGCAGGTACTTTCAAGATGGACTCCTTTTCCTATTTAATGAGTTTTTCCCCCAATAAGAAAAAAAAGAAAACATAAATAGTAATGGGAGTGTCTGGACCAAGCTCTCTCTTAGAATAATATGGACAAGGTTAGGTGATTGCCCAATTAAACCCTCATTTGGAGTTACCTATATACCTTGTTTTTATGCTCAGCACTTCAGGCTTCTGTTAATGGTACCTTTTAACAAATTTTAATTAAAGCTAAAAGGCTGTGTTCCTTTTTAGTATTTCCATTTCTTTTCCATTCTAAACTGCTGGGGAACAATCAATACATCATTAGTTAGTGTCTGGAGAATGATGGGGGTGGGAAAGGAAAGCCTGATTGTGAATTGATGGGGGTTTTTTGCAGGTGTACCATGCTCTCATGTTTCCTTTGTCTGCCTTAGGGTCTATTGCTCTGGGATGGAGGGTCTTCATGGGGAATCTTTCAGCCAGTTGTAGCAATTATCCTTTTATGGCCTCTGTTTTTGATCCTGAAAGTGATGATCAGCTTCCAAATGAAACTAAAGGTCGCACCTCTGGCAGATTTAGGGTAATAATTACATAATCACATAAATGATTTGCTAGGTTGTTTGAGCAAGAGTTATTCTTCCCCCTCCATAGAATTTTCCTACCTTACTCTCATGATGTATTATGAAAATATGGAATTGTAAACTTCTAGAAGATGTTGGGAATTTTCACATCAGTTAGTCTCACAAAACACTATCCAATGCGCTGGACCTAAGTTTTGAGACAGAAGAGCCTAGAAACATATGTTTTGAACCTGCAATTGTTTTGCTGATTGGTTAAGTACAAATTTTTCCAACGTTCATGAGTCTTTATTGGGAGGATATAGGAAGGAGTTTGCATCTAGCAGTTCGAAAGCATGCAAAATGCAGATAGATAAATAGATACCACCTGAATTGATGGGAAGGTTACAGCATTCCGTGTGCCTCAGTGGATAGTCATGCCAGCCACATGACCATGGTAGTGTCTTCAGAAAAATGCTGACTCCTTGGCTATGAAACAGAGATGAGCACTCCCTCCTAGAGTCAGACACAACTGGCAGGAGAAACCTTTACCTTTCTATGGGAAGGAGCAGAAATTAGGAAAATGCAAGGGCACTCACAGCCAACCACTATGAAATTACCTCATTAATTTAGATCAACACCTAAAATTCACTTGGTCATCCTTAACTCTCCTTTTGCCTTTAGGAATGTGAATCGTACTGCTGGCAGAATCAGTAGAAGATCAATTAGCAGGGTCCTCCTTTTATCATCTCTTAAGGTCTAGCTGTGGTTTAATAGTCACAAACCTCTTGATTTTCTGTCTGACAGTCCATTTCTATTGAACCACCTTCTGTATTCACTCTTTCCTCTACAAATAATTGCATCACAATCCATTGTTAGAGCCTGTGTGAGGTTTCAAGATAAAACCTCCCTGACAGTCAACTAGACTGCTAGTGACTCCATGGAAGCCTAAAATGTAACGTTTATTAAAAGCTTGTGTCCTTTTTTGGCAATAGCTGCTAAGGTCTTCTGGGATATTTTTCAACTTTCCAGTCAGGTTTACAATCTTGAAATATCTTATTGGCCTCCCATCTGAGCACTAAGTAGCCCACCCCAGTGCTAAAAAAGATGCCTCTCTTCATCTTTCACATCATTTTTTAAAAATTCCCTGCTTTCCAACCCACTACTGACTTGACCAAACCCTTTACTTGTATTGTTTCTTGACATAGTTTGTTTCCCTCTTAATTAAAGAATATAGTCTTTCCAGACTGGATAAGAATACTCAGAATTTTTAAAAGAGTTAGATTATTTCCCCATTTCCTGTATTGTGACCTCAATCCTTTGCCCTCTTGATCCTAATCAGGCTTCTCTTTCTTATCCCACTGGCTGCTTTTGACATTTTTCTTAGGCCACTGAGTTTTCTGTTCCATAGGCAGCCTACCCATTTCTTCCTAGCCTAGTACCCAAATCTTTTCTGTCCCTTAGGGTTTTAGTAAAATTTAAAACATAGGTGATATTATTCCTTTCATGCAGAAAATGAATTGCAGGTATTCTATCTCTTTGTTGGTCTGCATTGTAACTCAGCATTTGTAAGAGAGGTTATTATTCCTACCTAGCAGTAATGGAGCCTAGACATGTCAGTAAATAAATAATTGACACTACCCAGAGGTGTTGATGTCTGGAGATGGGTATTCCATTTGGGTTCCAATTGCATAATAATAATTACAACAGTTAGTACTATTACAACTCCTGAGTCTTACAGCAGCAGTCCATTTTTTTAGAATCAGCATATATGCTTGTCAGAATTTAAATTTCAATGACTCATCCTTATCCAGAACAAAATATTATATAAAAGATAAAAACATAATATTTTTTCAGGAAGTTTGGTGAAAATTGGTTCTTCCACATGGCAGCTCTACCCCACACAGGAACTGGCAGAAAACTAAGATGGCTTAAAGAAGTTCCAATTCCTATTTCAATTCATAGCCTCAGCAGCAACATAGGACTAGAGTTTTTTTCTGCACTGAAAGCAGGGGAAGGAGAGCATTAGAGAGAATGCCTGTTTTGATGCCAGTGACTGGCAGAAGAAGACCCACAGATATTTTGCTGTGAGATCTCTAGTCCTACAGAAAATTCATTTCCTGGAATCAGAGAACTAGCAGCACAGGAGCCATTCTCCATGCCTTTTTCTCCTTCTTGTCCTGGCACCTATGGGTGGCAGAAACAGCAGGGAGGGAGGGAGGAAGGAAGGAAGGAAGGAAGGAAGGAAGGAAGGAAGGAGGGAGGGTTGCTATTAGTTCTTCTGGTAATAAAAAATACCTGACTTCCCCAACTGAAGGTCCAACTGTTCTGCATGGGTTCCATTCTGGGGAAGAAACAACGTTCTGAAGACAACTCCATGGAAAATGGAATTGACAACTATGGTAGAATAAAGAACGGGCAAACAGACCAGTTCTGCCCAAACAGCTCCAGTGTCAGGCACATGCACTCAGAACAGCTCCGAGAATGGGTTAAAGAGGTTTCTTTATTAACGAACACTAGTATACAAGAATCTCACCAGATTGTCTACCTTTCCTTGGGAAAAAAGGCAGAGATAGACCTAATCCCTTAACTTCATATGTTCCCTCCCCCTCACAGACTCTAAGCTATCATGACATCCTTCCCTTCAGCCGGTGGTTCCACCACATCCAGACAGCTGCTCTTTGCAAGGAGACCACAAGACTGGAAGATATAGAGCTCTGGGAGGTGAAGGAATGCTATCTTCACCCAAACCATGGTTGGTGCCTTTGAAAGGACACTAAGTCGGCATGCTTGCTTTTCTAATCACTTTGGGAAATTGCTTGTTAATTGAATATTAGGAATCTTTGGATCACCATGTTTTACAGCACTGGGTAAATTCTTAATTAATTAATTAATTCTTTTAATCCTTAGCAAAATAAATTTTAAGTACACGTTTTAGCACTTAAAACAAGCAAAAGGGTAATTAAAATGTTGATTTCAGAGAGTTACAAATGGACTAAGGATCCAGGTAAACTTGAAATGAGACTTTGGAATTAAATGTAAAGAATCCTTCCCACGGGAAACTGTTTTTGTTTTGAATTAAAATACATACTAGTAAAAATTTATCACTATAGGGAACTATGGAGAAAAATGATTACATTTAAAAGAGAAGAACACTTAAACTTGTTTTACAATTACAGAATGAAGCAAAATATTTTAACATTGGGCATATTGAAGGATATTGTAGGAAAAGAGATGGCAGAGCCAAAGGGAGGAATGAAAAGAGGGATTAGTCTAGAATCACTATGTACTCACCAATGCACAAGTTCAACCCTCCCTGATTGCTACTGAACCTTATCTAATATCCACAGGTGCTGCACCATTTGTCAAGAAGTTAGTTTTATTTAGGCTTTGGAAGTAAATCATATAATTTGAGCTTCAAGATGTGTGGATCTGATATTTTGTGCCTGATAGATATTTTTGAACAATGAACTCAGAAGTTAATTTTGAGAGTGTCTACTTCTATAGATATATTGTATTTAAAAGATGTTATGGAAGAACAAGTTCTTACCTGACAAAATCAAGACTGATTTGAAAGTGGATTTAAAAATGATGGGCTACAAGAATGACATGGGGAAAGATGTTATACTGGACAAACAAAAGTAACCAGCTGCAATCTCAATAATTACAAGGATGTCTGTAGTTCCTTCTGATTCCCTCTAGTTTCCAACCTTCAGAGTCCCACTCTATTATGTTTTTTAAACATTTTTTTTAAAAAAGCATTTTCCCATGAGGTGATTCTTAGAATTAATTTTAATTTAAAATTCTGAATCTTTAGTCCATTTGTAACTTTCCAAATTCAATGTCAGGCATAAAAGACCAGGCCCATTTGATGAGATTCAGATTAACAAATTTATTGGTCCTGCGTATTGCAAGAATTTGCCCAACTGACCATTGAACACCTGCAGCTCTGAAATACGGTTCAACAGCCCTCAGGAAAGGTTGAGTTTACTACATTTAAGCTTATGTAGCAATTTGAGACAGATTCCCTGCTTCACATCTCTGCTCAGCCCTTCTTTCTCCCACATTCATTCTTTTTGCTGTTTTCTCCAGAAAAACAGTTTTAAAGTCTTTAAACTTGTATTTAAAATTTATTTTCCTAAGGATTGAAGGAAACTCACCCAGTGTTATAATACCTGCCACTCCGAATGTTCTTAATAGTTGAAAAGCAGTTCAAGGGTGGGCAAATATTATGTCCATTTAAGTCTAGTCATGAAGAACAGCTATCTGAAGTACAAGTGGGCAATATCACCATTTCTCCTTTTTTCAGAGAGGTTTCTGCAGCCAGAATTCACCTTCTGGGTGCCAATGTCCACCACAATGCCAACCCTGTTCCTTCAGGGATGTCTAGTTCACTTGAATCCTCATCGGAAATCTGTCCGGTTTTAAAATGTCTGAAATGAGCCCAACAACTGCCTTACTTCTTAACACTTTTTTTTATTTTGCGATTTGCTTCCTTTAAGCAATAATGAACAGAAGAGGGATCACCACGTGCAGAGCTTTTTTTTTAAATGAAAAGCATGACAGAAATAGAAAAGTTCATCTCATAAGCACCCCTGAAAGGTCAGCTCCTGCTCATTGTTATTCAGAGGAAGGAGCTCTTCTTACCAGCTTGATGCCATTACTGGCCATTTGTGTAACATTTATCAAGCATAGAGCAATCTAGTTGCTTTCTTTAGTCAGTGTTAGAATTGATCTTGGTTTGCTTTGACATAATGGCCAACATTCTGACTAGACGGCAATGGAAACTTCAGTACTCATTTTCTAAAGAGAAAGGAGACTTAATATTTGAAACTTCCAGACCTGCTTATTTGCTGTGGTGAAATCTATCAGCTGGAATGCTTTCCTGTTTTCATGTGAGATTAAGTAAACCCCGCTTCTGAATATATTGCACCCTTTCCTGGTGTGATTATAAGATCACTGAGATGCTGATAATTACTTTTATTGCCCTGTGTGGTTTGGGGCCATGTGAGAATCTCCCTGCACATATATCAAGCTGCCTGGACCTTTCTGGGAAAGCACACTTAATGTTATAAGGTTGCCATGAGGGAAGGAGATGGACTTCAGGGGACTGACCTATCCATAGCAAATACCTCCTTTCCTCCCTCCCTTCTTCCCTGATTTGTATCCTGCCTTTATTATTTTTATAAATAAGGCAGCAAACATATTTAACACATCTTCTTCCAGTCAGAGAACTATTAAGGGGTGTGGAAATGATAATGGGGCTGCTGAAGAGAAAGGGGAGGGCTTTGTTGGCCTCTGTACATTACTTCTTCTTTACACTTTGATATTATTGACTTTCAGAAGAATCTGCCAAAGTTTCTAAGAGCTACATACCAGCTAATTGAATGAAAATTGTGTCTGAAGTTAATGAAGTTTTTGTTGAGCTTTTAAGGGGGCATCTCTCCCCTTTCCCTTCCCACTCAGTCTGAAAATTGTCCTGCAGAAACATTGCTTCATTTCTGAAGATGGTTCAAAGAAACAATCTGTTGTCTTTTTCCTCTTTCCTTGCTGCTGGTTTGAATCCTTAGCTACAGGGTGGTTTGAGGAAATGGTGAACTGACAGTTGGCAATTAGTTCTGTGATCATGGGAATCATTTATTACATATTTGCACATCCCTGTTACACCTGGGAATTGTTGGAAGAGATGCTGCAGAGGAAAATTATTTGTTTCAGTGTGCACCTGCTTGAGGAATGAGATGAAGCTCTTCTGTCAAATTAATGTTCCTCTCAGCTGTTCTATCAAGGAGAGAGAACCATACCACAGCTAGGGGATCCAAGTCTTCCAGATCCCTGCTTAAATTCATCTATGTTGTTGGATTTTGGCAAAACAGAGTTCAGGATGGCCTTTGTAAAGATACTTAGAGGTCTTCCTCTGATCTCCACAAACCCTGAACTTTCACAGATTTGAACATTAAAACTTGAAAAAAAATGATGCTTTTTGGTTGAATGGCTGTTTCAAACAATTTTTTTGTCATTTCCAAAGGTGTCAGGGAATATCCTTTGCAGTATTTTCTGGACAGAGTGTGTGTATATCATCTGTATTAATACATCGATACAAAGAAGAAAAAAATGAAATTTTGGATGAAAAGATGAATGCAGTTCCCAACTATGCAGCAAAAATCTTACTGGATCATAGGGTGCCTGAGATGCTGCTAAAAACAGATTTGTCAGAGGACTCGAACCTTGGAAGGAGAGCGGGGGAAGGAAGGAGAGAGAAAGAGAATAGCAAACTACCAAACCCCTAAATGGCAATGACTCATACTGCACCATGCAGAAAGTGGAGAGAGAAACAGCTTTTTGGTTTGAGGTTTTTTTTCTGGTTAGCTAAATAGTACCCAGTAGCTTATGGCAAAATAGATACTCAGAAAGAACATGTGCTAAAAAATATTGCCCGTTTTCTGGGCTCAGGTGTTCCTATGCTGGATTTAGGGGATTAATGGGAAAGCTCATTCTGTTTCAAAATGAAACATTCACCAGAATCCATCTTTTAATGGATTCCTGTAATCACATTTGGAGGGACAGCAGTAATAATATTCAGTTGCACACTTCAACATGATTAAAGAATGTCATGGTTTTAAGTCTATAAAGTTCTCATCCATCAACTCTCTACCGCCAGGTGAAGGAAAAACCAATGCTGGTTGCTATTCTTAGATTAGATGTTTTCTGAAATTTGTTCTACAGCCATATTTGAAACAGTAATAAAATACCATTATGATGTGGCTATAACAAACATTGAACCAGTTGTCTTGTTTCCATTTGTAATTCAGAACCAAGCTAACATTCTGTTTGCAGGAATGTCCCGCCAGATGTTTGGAAGGGATTAGTTCTAGTTTGATAATTTGATCTCCCTCAGCAGCTTGTATTCAGAGGAAACAATGTTAGAAGCTGAAAATTCCATTGACTAAAACATCTGCTTTTTTAGGGGATTTTTTTAAACTGTCATTCCATTTGCAGTATAGGCAACATTAGAGATGTACGCCATTTTTTTGTTTTGTTCCTTCAGGTGTTATTGTCATGAAAAAGGAGCTGGTCTAATTTGAAAGAAAGACAAATATTTGACTTTTTAGTAATAAATCAATATTTTCATATTATATTAAAATACTTATAAGGGTCTTCTTAAAACCACATTTATGAAGAAATATAATTTAGATAATTTCCTGAATTAATAAAATATCCTTAGGTATAGGTTTGATTCTGTAATATTTTGACTGATACTAATTCTTTCATTTCCTAAGGGTATGAGCTGTTGTTGGGGCTAATGTGGCAATGACTGTTGCTCTTGTTACAGCCACAGACCTAAATCATGAAGTTTATTCTGCCTCATCATGGCTTCAGGATAACTCTATATTTGATTAATTTGACTAATCCCCAGTCATATCTAAATGATTGCTACATCTTGTTAAATATACTGACTAATGGCATGAGTTTCCACTGCATTGTGTTTTTTAATACTGCTATAAGTGATTGTGAATGTGTTCTTTTCAGTGATGGGAATTGTTTCAGCCTATAGGATGTGAAGTGTCATCTTGAGAAGGCTGATGGGCAGCAATAAAGTTGGGAGGAATAGGATCAAGAGCACATGGTAAATTCCTGAGGCTACAGAGCTTAAGGCAGCTAGAAAACAGCACCAAGAACAGCTCCAAGACAGACATGTTGTTTAACAGCATTGCCACAATTTAGGGATCACTCTTAATAACTTGCCTGTACAGCTCAGGAGCCCAGCATTTCAAGTTATAATCTAAGGGTGACTTTGCCATATGATCGATTCTGTATCAGAGTGGGGAATATTCAAAGACTTGGTTCCTCCAAATTTGGGCTTTGGGGCATGTGATGTTTCTCAATCGTCACTGTCAATGCCCTCCTCCATATGACTCAAGAGATATAGTCTGGCAACATCAGACCCCTTGTATTTTTGATCCCACATATAATATAATCAGATCTAGTCAGGAAATATGCCAACACCTGTACTCTCAATTTTAGTGTTCCCAAGTAAATCATCTGTATAAAAATGTCAAAGCAATCTGGAATTGCTTCTTTAAAGTCTTAGATCTTGTTTGTAGTCAGAGGTTACAGAATAACCTGTGAGTCAAGTATGCATCTTGGTCTTTTAGTCACCCATGCAGATCATAGTAATGCCCCCAAATCAGCTATCTGACAAGATGCAACATATGCCAAAGACATAATGGTGACTAGCAATTTTATGAACATCTTTTTGTGGCTGAGGCTGCATGTTTTTCCCCTGGTGTCTGGAGGGCATAAGGAGTAATAATGCCACAATTAGACAAATAGGCAAAGCAGGTTCTCACTTTTTCCTTTATTTTTTCATGGAGGTTTTTGGCAGCTTATCTGAAGGTTTAACATGATTTATTTATTTGGGTTCTCACTGAATATTGTCAGGAAACCACAACATTTGCAATTTGCCATTAAATTTTGCTACTGCAGTTACAGGAGTAGTTTGAAAACCAGCCCAAATAGGGGGATTTCAATGGTCACCTGGAGTCTGCAATTGCTTTTTGTCTAGAATACTTCATAAATTGGAGGGTGCAGATATGACACTACAGAACAGAAATAGCTCAGTGGCTGGGGAACTGATTTTGTTGAAATGCTCACATTTTCTGTCTATAAGTGGGATCAACAGTAATTATTCCAATTAAGTTTTCATAGAAATAAGTACTAAAAGATATTAAAAGATTTAAAGAATGCTGCCACTTATAAAGACTGTTCAAGTGGTAAATGTTAGTTGTTGTGACAAAACCCTGTTAGAAAAATATTGGAATAATGTATTACAGACTTTAAATGCTAATTGCAAATTACATTTCTATAATTGCATTAGAACACTTTAATTTGAAGTTATCAAATATGTCAGTGAATTAAATGCACGCTTTTCTTATTTTTATCGTCTTCTACCATCTTGATTTAATTCCAGCTCCAATTGTAACTCAGCTATTGAAACAATTTACTTCTTGAACATCTGTGCTGTACATGAATTGTGTACAGCAAGGGTTCCCAAGTAATTTTTGATGTCAGAATTAGAAAATCCAAATGTCAACCCCAGCTAATTAAATGTATAAGTACATTTGCATGTCATCTTCAGTCTAGGGAGCCTTATGCAGAAGAACAGTTCAGAAATTGATTCAACATGTGTGCTGCTGCTTTTGTTTTTAGTATAATAATCTTCTTAATTTTCCCCCTTTTATATAGGGTTTATTGTTATCAAACATAGTTTGAACTTAAGTCTTTCTTTTTGGCTGGAATGTAGGAGGAGAATATATTTTATAAAATAAAAAATATAGTGATGAAATAAGCATTCTAACGAAGAAAGACAAGCCTGGTATTCTCTCCAAATTGCCAGTTCATCTGAGACTTATTAAATTTCATTGCTTTCTCCAAACTAAGATTGAATAGTAGAAATAGACATTCTCCATGTTTTCATATCCTATATCACATTGCTGTAGCCATACAAGCACTCCAGATTCCAATGGCTTTAATACCCTGGAGCATTCACCACTGCAGAATCATTACATCGTCTTCTATGATTCCTGTACTCCATTGGAGTATTCACTCCAATTCGACAGAAATACTGAATTTTTAACATTTATTCCTTGTTTCATACAACACAAGTTCCTAATGAATTAGTTGCTAGGTCAACCACATCATTTTATTGTCTTATGTGAACTCAAATCCCACTGACTCTTTAAACCTTACCTCTTGTGATGTCAGTTCTGTTAATTCTTCAGTGATAAATCTAAGACTAAACTGTATAATTGTAGACTATTAGAATACAACTTGACACAGAAAAGCTCCCTCAAAATCTAACATGTCAAGAAAAACATTAAAATCCTACTTCCTGAACTTACACACTAACATGGTTGTAAGTTGTCACTTCGCTGGTTGAGGAATTCTGGGAGTTGAAGTCCAAACATCCTAAAGTTGCCAAGGTTGGACATCCCTACTCTAGAAGTTGTTGTTCCTTACAGAAGATGCAGTTCAGGCCTGGAAAGTTGAGGAAGAAAAGGAGGCATTCTTCCTTTGTGGGAGAAGGGGGACCTCTCTGCTTCTCATGGCAACAGGCAGGGATCAACTGCTGTGCAGCAAACTGAATACGATATACCCTACATTTTAAAGATATTGAAGATACCTATAATTTCGGACTTGAAGGGCCTAACTCTCAGCTCTTTCTGACTCTGTAATAGCCAGCAATGGGGCTTTGCTGTTTTTTTCCCTGCTGCCTCCCCGCTTCCCAAATGTTTGATTGCTTTCTACTTAGCTGCAGTAATTTTGTCGCGAGATGTCATTTCTTCTAAGTGTTAGAATTTAGGCAAAGAGAGATTTGTTTCTATACATCCCAACCCTATGGAATAGGATTGATAGGATGAATTCTGAGCAGATTGTACAAGCGCTGGTGAACTGTGCCTGTGTTGCCACAAACAATGATCAGCATAAATTCCATACACACATCCAAGTTGCCCGTGTATATAATTGTAGGAACCTTTTTGGAAGAAGCAAACTGGGAAAACACAAGCAAAACTTTCTCATGCCATGAATCAGTTGGCTGTTTCATGTGCCCCTGTCTATTAAATATTATGTTTGAACAGTGGGATCTGCAGCTTCAGACATGATACATATCTTTTCCTTAATTGGCTTAGTGTAGTTAGATGGTACTTGGTGTAATAACCTTACTCGATGTCTGAAGGATGTTGTGGAGTTAAGAAAGGATGCAAGTTCAGTAATAATAAAGCATAAGTGATAATTTCTAAAGATTTAAATGTGCCTGTTTCACTTACTCCGATAAAACTGTGAAGTGTCTTTGGAGAACAAGAAAAAGAGAAGTGACTAATAAAACTGCTCCCTCCCTCATCCATCCTCATTTATTGGCATGCTAGGAAATAAGTAGTGAGGTTTATTATAATCTATAAATCATCATGAACAAGTTTATTTCTCAGCAGAGCAACATGTTTAAAGTGTTCTATTAAATCATTTTCATAACTAAATGAAATTGAATAATGCTTACTCGTTTTCTGATTAGGGGCCACCCTTCTGGATGGCATGTTTCAGAGTTTATACTGAAGAGCTATATTAAGAGTATATATGAAGAGCATGTGAATGGGGTGGAGTTCTTTGGGGAGGATGTAATTTTAGGATATATATTACAGTTTCCATTTCAAAAAAAATGCAGAAATTCTGCAGCAGAGAAGAAGAAGACAGCCAAAATGAGTTGAACGTACTGAAGCTACAGGTTGCTCACTCCATTTTCAAAAGACCTTGCTGCTTGGGATTCATTTTGCAGGCATTGGCCCAGTTCTTGGAATCTAAATACCTATTTTTTGGATAGCATTTTCCCCATAAATTTTCCCCTGTCAGTTCAAGGATAGTCCAGCCTTGTGTAACCTGTCATCTACCAGACGAGCTGAATCACATTTCCATTTGTAGTACAGTGCCAACAACATCTGGAAGATTTGAGTAACTACAGAAGTGGATTGTCATTACCTTCTTCTGAGATTTTTTTTAAATTTCCAACCTAGCCTACAACCTGGATAAGTCCTAGTGGTTTCCTGTCTCATTTCTAACTAAGGCCACCCTTGCTCAGCTTTCAAAGATCAGCCAAGGTTGACAGGGTTCTGCTATCCGACTAGTTAGGCTACGCATTTTCTCCAATGGAGAAACACTCACAGTACTCAGTAATAAACCATGGGTTTCAGCTTAATGGATGACTAACAAGATATAAAATGATATAAGGCAGTTTTCTCTCCTGTTTTGCTTGTTTTAAAATGAATATTCAGGAAGAAATCCCTGCACTCCTGCAAGTATCTTTCCTCCTTCCTATCTGGATGATTGCAGACCTGACTACCATATGCACACCCAGAATCATTACCCTGAACATGCACTCTTAATCCATAAGGTTTGAAATCTTCCAGTAATCACTCAGCATACCTGGAAGTCACAGGTATTGTGGTTAGAAAATAACAATTACACTCTTTTGAAGCAACTAACACAAAAGAGCTAATGAACTTCCAGCAATTTTGGCACATAAGTGAAGTCAGGATGGGCAACTCTTATTTCCTGTTGACAGTAAAGGTCACAAGTTATAACTGGTTGACTGTTTGCAATGATGATAGTAGCTCCTTTGTGCAAACAGCATGGGGTCTTTGACATTTGAAGAATCCTTGACCTCTTTCTCTCAGCATTGACCATGGTTGCCCTTTTTCAGTTTCATCGTTTAAAGGTTAAGAAGGTAGCAGGCTTAAAGTGGGATACAGTGTATATAACTATAAATAAGGATCTGATATGGGCTTCTTTTAATTTTCAAGAATGCCTCCCTTGTTTTTTTCCTGGTGTTCATTTTAATCACTTGCAAATGAACAAACTTCTACAGTGTACTCTTTTGCTTCTTGGTGCATAAGAAAGAAAACTGCCACCAAATGGCAGAGTAGGTATATGACTGGAAGAGAAGCGAAACTAGACATTTCTTCACAGAGGCACGTTTAAATTATTTTTTCCCAAAATGTAGGGGAGAAAGCTTCTTTGGGAGTGAATGAGAGTAGGGAGGAAGAAATTAGAGTTGCATGTTCAGGCACCCAGAGTGGGGAAGAAACCCATTTTCAAGATTAGGTCATGATAGAATGTGGGAGGGGCATGGAAGATCTTTTTAAAAACGTTCCAGTTTTTGCCAGCCTTTTCCTTTTACCCAGTAAAATTCATTTATTAGCAGAAGTTGTGAAAAAATGCTACCATTTGGCTGGCCAAAAATGTAGATTCTTTTGATTTTAGGAGGATAGCTACTCATATCTAGCTGTCTTTGGAGTTGCAGTCCATGTTCATGAAACATCTGTATCATAATCTGAAAAGGTGTTGCTTTTAGAGAAAAGGGAGAGAGGGATAGTCAGTGATAGGCTCCAGGTAAGATCAGCCTTTTTAAGGTGGGCTACCATCCTTGTCTGAGGATGAAATATTGCATGTGAGACATTGGAGCAAAGTGTGCATCTCTGACAATTCTTGGATGCTTTTAGAGCATTAATGGAGCAACACACACACAGCTGGCTCCAACAGTACCCTAAAGTGGAGCCCTGGAAAATAAAGCTGCATTAAGGAGTTTTCCTCACTGTGGCTCTTCTTGATATTTTATAGTTGCAGATGGAGAGACAGTTGCATAAAATGTGTGACTCATGCAGAAAGGGAGTGGGGGTGAAGTGGAGGGTGAAGTAAACTCATTTGGACTGAGTGAATGAAGCTTTTCACCCAGGCATAGATAAAGAGAGATAAAAAAGCAATACAGGCAAGTATTTATTGTTCCAAAACTAGGCTGTGAAAGACTTCTCTCAGCTTTTGGATGCTGCAAGCAGGAGAGAAGAGAAGGGGACCAAGCCTTATAGAGAGAGGGAATAGTAGGTGTTAGAAGGCTGTGTGGGCATAATTATCAGTATGAGGATTTGTGCAAATATTATATCAGTTATTAATCCTTTCCTAAGGTACTAATTCTGTAAATGTCACAGGTGTGCCTACCTGCAGTAGTACATCCATGAGTGGATAGGAGTCCATCAGTTTGTATGTTCTAAAATGTGTTTTCAACAGAAGACCATGGGATGAGCATGCCAAGAAACTGGATCAATAATAGAACTGGAATAAAATAATATAAAATCCATATGTTTATGGATTTTAAAATAAAATCCATATTTTTCCAAATGGATTCTTATTATACCATAACAAGTGTTCAGATGGATGGGCAAGGCAATTTTGCTCCAAATAGAGACTTATTAACTTCTTGTTAATATCAGTTTCTTATTTAGTGCCTTCAGGGTATCCTGTTCATCAGTCTATTGCTCATTTTATTCCTGCATACAAAGTATTAAATGGCTGATATTTCAGACTTTCCCAGTTTAGGGTACCTGTGGTGGACTGCACCTTCTCCCTAGCCATTGCAAGGCATATCTGGGAAACCTCAAGTTGTGGAAGGCCAAGTATCCAGGTCTTTCAGTGTCATTACTGTATGTCCCATTATCTTTGAATGATATACTTTTTAACAAAATGCTGGTCACAAGTCAGTTTTGCAATTCTTTCTTGTATATGATCTCAAAACCCCTCTTTTTACTAAAAGAATGCATTACTTTCCCTCCGGTTCTCCGTCTGTGTACTTCATCTGCATACCTTTGAATGTTGGGTATGAGTGGGTGCTTGCCTACAAGCATACACCTAAGGAAGTGTCTGGTTTCCTCTGCTTGCTTGGCACCTTTTCAGAGCAGATGGTGGAAGGAGCTTGGAATGAGTTATTCAAGCAACTTTGAAATACATCTCTGCAATTGGTGAAAAATTGGTACAGAATTGTTAATGAGCATTCCTGGTGTGTGTGTGTGTGAGAGAGAGAGAATTTTGTTGTTCTAAGCATCATAATTTTTGTTCTTCTCAATATGTTTCATTTGAAGTTGCAGGATAAATAGATGCAGGAATAAACAAACAAAGACACAGCCTGCTATGCCAGCCTGTTTCTCTGGGAGCATGTTAGTTAGTATTTCTCTGTCTCAGTTCCTGTGTAAAATTATCTCCACAGCAGGGGATAGGATGTTGGAATCATGTTGTTGTTCAGTCACTCAGTTGTGTTTAACTCTTTGTGACCCCATCAATTATAGCATGCTAGGCCTCCCTGTCCTGCACTACCTCCTGGAGTCTGCCCAAATCTACACCCACCATGTCTACAATGTTATCTAACCATCTCATTTTCTGCCATCCCTTTCTCCTTTTGCCTTCAATGTATCCCAATATCAGGGTCTTTTCCAGTGAGTCCTCTCTTCACAATAGGTGACCAAAGTATTTGAGCTTCCGCTTCAGTATCTGTTCTTCCAATGAACAATCAGGGTTGATTCCTTCAGGATTGATCTCCTTGCAGTCCAAGAGATTCTCAAGAGTCTTCTCCAACACTACAATTCAAAGCATCAATTTTGTGGTACTCAGCCTTCCTTATGGTCCAACTCTCACAGCCCTACATTACTACTGAGAAAACCATAGCTTTGACTATATGGACCATTGTCGGCAAGGTGATGTGTCTTCTTTTAATATGCTAAGTTTGCCACAGCTTTCCTTCAATGAACAAGCTTAATTTCTTGGCTGCAATCACCATCTGCAGTGATCTTGGAGTCCAAGAAGGTAAATCTGTCATTGCTTTCATTTCTTCCCCTTCTATTTGCCAGGAAGTGATAGGACTGGATGCTATGATCTTCATTTTTTAATGTTGAGTTTCAAGCCAGCTTTTGCACTCTCTTTGTTCACCCTCATCAAGAGATTCTTTAGTTCCTCTTCAGTTTCTGCTATTAGAGTGGTTGGCTCTACAAGGAAAAAGATGAGCAGTATATCACATACATACTCTAGTTGAATAATTGATTTTTTCACTGATTTTCCTAAAAATGCTGTATCTGGAAGGGTATATGTGATTACTAAGAAATTACTTTCAAAGTTTGCATAGGGGAAAATTGCCAAGGAAGTCCATCACTGAAATGGAAGAGAAACTAGTCCAAAGTAAGAAAATATGGAAGGAGGATTGTGGGAGGATGGATAGAGAAAATAGATGAGATTGATAAAAAGCTAAGGAGGAACGTTAAAAGTCTGGCTACATGGAAATTATTTAAAACAGGCACATTAGAAACCTTCATGGAATGTGTACCTAGGGGGAAAAGGAAGGGAAGGGGAAAGGGAAGAGTAACTGACAAATCTAGTGAAGGAGGCTATTAAAAAAAAAGAGTTCCTTCCAGAATTAACATTTTGCCAAATGGAAAAGGCCAAAAGTGCTGGCAAAAGAAAAGGAAAAGTAGTAATGAGGGAGGAAAGACTTTGAGGAGCACTTGGCTAGAAATATAAATGCCAACAATAAGAGGTTCTTCATTTATATTAACAACAGAAACTGGCCAGAGAAACTGTTGAAGCACTAGAGGATGAAGGAGTGAAAGGAAAACTCAAATATATGATATTGAATAAAATTTCTTTGCATCTGTATTCACCAAAGGGGACATATGACAACTAATAGAGTGTGCTGTTGAGACAAATAGAACATGCACTCTTGTTACATTTTTCTAGAACATCTTGAAAACTCAAAATATTGCCAGGGCCAAATGGCATCCAGCCAGGCGTCCTTAAGTAATTAGGATACTGATCTCCTGGCAAAAATATGTAACTTAAAGTCTAGCATTGTGCTTCAGGACTGGCATATTCCCAATGTAAGTCCAATTTATAAAAGGGAATCTGAGGGGAATTTTGTAAATTACAGGCTGGCTAAATTAACATCTGTTCCAGGCAAACTGGCATAAATCAGAATCAAAGAGGAAACCCTGAAATAGATGAGCACTTCTTTGTAAAGTGGAGTAATTGTGGCTGCTAAAGGGATAGATCCTACCTCATTATCCCACTGAAGTTCTTTAAATATATGAAATATAGGTGAATGGGGGTGAAGTTTTCATTTTCAGAATGCTTTTGACAAAGTTCATCATGGAACTCATGGCACTGTTGGGGACATTCTCCAATAGATTGGTGATTGGCTGAACAACTGAAAACAAAATATAAAAATAAGCAGGTGATTTTTCACAGTGGAGGAATGTAAGAAGTGAGGTCTTGGCAAGGATCTGTTTTGGACAAGTTCTATTCAACATTTTTATAAATGATTCGGGTATATCCAGCAATGTACAGATGATAGAAAGTTATTGAGGGTAATGAAGACCCAAATGAAATATGAAGAACTCCAAAGATATCTCTCCAAATTTGGTGACTAAAGCACTGAATGGAAAATGCATTGCCAACCAGTCATTATGTATGAAACAACGCATGTTGGAGCTAGACATCCATACTCTGCTTTAAAAATGTGGGAGGCAGAACTGTCAGTGACAAGCCAAGAAAGATCTGAAATCATAAATGATCACACATTTGTGCTGTGTGCAGTGGATGCAAAAAAGGCAAATTCAGTTCCATGCCAGGAGTCTTTAGAAAAAAGATAGACAGCAAACTAATTGATTCTTTATAAATATATAGTTTAATAACATGTAGAATATAGGTACTTCGGGGTACAGATAGTTCAAAGTTATAACAATGATTAAAAAATGGACTTATAACTGATCCTCAAATTGCTGGCCATTGCAATGCTCCTATGGTCATGTAATCAAAATTCAGGCCAGATCACATTTGTGTCCACCCACCACTGCCTGCCTGTGGCACCTGCCAGTGCTCTTTAGTGCCTGCTCATGGCACTCACTCCTGCTTGCAACATTGACCTGCCACAAGCAGGTCCATGCTCCATAGCACCCAACTGCAGAAGGTTTCCCACCCATAGCTCTCACCCCATCTCACCTGCTAGCCTTCTTGTATGAAATTCCTGCCTCTTCCCACATCACAGTCACATGGGTCCTCACTTAATAACCCATGCAGTCCTGAAATTATGTTGTCAACCAGGGCTGCCAGGCTTACCTTTGCTAACTGTTGCAGTCACATGATGTCATGCTTTATAACATATCACTTAGCAATCAGAAATTCTAATCCCAATTGCCATCGTAAGATGACGACTATACTATGCAGATTTCTGATCTGTGAACTGACAAAAGATCCTACAAATATGCTTAATAAGTAAATACCATGATGATGGAAAGGGAACAGAAAAAGGCAACTAAGATGATCAGATGGGTGCATATAAATTTAATAATAAAAAATATGAGGACAGGATGTAATGGTTGGAGCTGTTCAGCCTAAAGTCACTTAGGAGAGGTGTGATAGAAATGTGTAAAATTATGCATGGTAAAAACGGGTAAATGGGAGGAAGTTTTTTTTTTCATCTCCCATAATATTAGAACTGGAATTCAGTGAGTGAAACTGACCAGTAGAAGATTTAAAGTTCATGAGGAAACATTTATATAGTGTGAAATACATTGCTACAGGATATGAAGTTGGCTAATTTAGACGGCTTCAGAAGGGGACCAGAAACATAAGAGGACAGATGTACTAATTGTTACTGCCCTAATGATTGGGTGCTTCCTCTAGACAAGGGGGCAGTCTCCCTCAACATGGTAAGTGCATGGGGAGCAACAATTTGAGTGAAAGACTGTTTTCATCTCCTGTTTGTGGACTTTCTACATACATCTGATGGGCCATTCTACAGGGATCTAGACCTGATCCAACAAGTCTGGTTTCACATTCTCAAGTTTTCTTCACCCTTGGAAGACATTCACCACTCCATTTCATTTTTTTCATATTTGAGGTAACTGTTGGAAGCCAACAGGATTCACTTCAGCAGTTGTACACCTGCTGCAATTTTCATAACTGAATTAATGAGATGGAGTTCTACTGTAGAAAAGACTACATGTTTGATTGTAAGCATAGAAGAGATATAAAGATGGATAGGTGGGATGAGATTGGAAATCTCTAGTCTCTTGATTTAATATTATCATTATGAAATGCCTGTCTTGGTTTCTCACCAGAGTATAGATAATCCATCCATCTTTTATGTCCTCAGAAATCCTTCCTCAGTTGTTTACAGTGCCTTCAGCAATTTATTTAGATAGCCCTGCTGCAAAGCAGGAAGACAAACTATAGACTGAAAGTCTCTGTGGCAAAAAAAAGGAGACTGGCCTTAGACTGGAGGTTGAAACCTGCCATTAGTGCACAGATTTTAAGAATGATAGCTTAGTGCTCAAGAAATAGTTTGCATGTAAGGTTTGCTGCTTGAGGCAAAAGAAGACTGAGATCCTATACATCCCCTTTTGATCCCCATGTACAGAACTCAAAAGTATTAGTGATCCAAGACTAGTTTGAAAATAAGGGCAAACAACCTGGTGTCTAGATTTTCCTCCCTCTCCCTCAATCCTTTTCTGCTGGCCACACTGGCAAAGATTTTCAGGAGTGGAAGTCCTGAACTGGCACTAGGAATTGATGTTTGACTACAGATGAAAGCTAGGAAGATAACCTTATTGGCCAGTACTACTGTTGTCAGGGAGTGGTCAGATTTATATGTTGCTGTACTAACAACTGCATCTTGCCGCACTTGAAATCTGACTGTCTTATTGGGGCATTCAGAATCACGGACTGAAACTCATCAGATGTTACTGTGCATATTGGGTTTTGCAGAGAAAGGACAAAGACCTTCACTACTGCTTACATTTCATGGCTTTTTGACTGCATGGTTTACATTTTTGCTTCTATTTATCTTACTCTCAGATCTATGCACACACATGCATGTACACACAGTATCTTTCAGCTGTGTTTGAATTACAAACACAGAATTACACTTCATGCTTCAGTTGAGATAGCTCTAGTTCATGTCATGAAAGTTTCTGCCACATAATATGGTTAATCTTTAAGCAACATCCCTGGCTCCCTTTACTGTACTACCTTAGCAGTGCTACTTCCTTTGCTTCTCTGATCATGAGCAAAACAGTGGATTTTCTACATCCTATATTTGGTTTAATGGTTAAGGCACCAGGCTAGAAACTGGAAGGCTGTGAATTCTAGTTCTGTCTTAAGCTAAAAGCCAGCTGAGTAGCTTTGGGCTGATCACTCACTCACCGCACTAGGAAGCAGGCAAGGGCAAACCACCTCTAAGGAAAGCTGCTAATAAAACTTCAGGGCCTGTTAGCAAGAGTCAAAACTGACTCAAATGCACCTCCCCAAAGTGGGGGCACACAGGCTGACGCTAGATTATCTTTGAGATGCTCTCTCACACTATGCTTTGATGACTTCTAAAACAGACCTAGGTACTGTAATCTTGGTAATTGTCAAGCCCCATGGAGTGGGCAAGTTTGAGGAAGCAAGAATTACACAGTCTTTAATAAGGTATCTTTAATGCAAATCTTGGGGTAAATACAGAATCTGGAAACCGCAAGAGAAGTATTCAATCTTTATGATAAGTTCATTAAGGTGGAATATCTCAGAGCAGTTTGAATAGTTTCTTTGGCCACTTAAGTTGCTGTTTAAGTCACAGTATGCCAACAGACTCTCCTCCTATCTCTTGATTGTTTAGGCCTACTCTTTCTTCCCAGCCTTCTCACAGTTTCTCACAATAATTTCATA
>JANHZU010008517.1:248064-260245 GCA_032468055.1 Acrochordus granulatus | reverse complement strand
CTCTTTGTCTGGCTCCTCTGATGAGACCTGTCCAGTATGGTTGAACCTCTGGCATAGTTCTCATCTTCTTCAGAGCACACAAGCCCCCCAACCACAGCAAGGTAGTGCCTCACGGGGGGGGAGGTAAGAGACTTTACTTCAACACAAATTGTGTTCTTGAAAAAGGTCATGGAATATTCCATCAGAGAGAGAGAGAGATCTATAGATTTCATTTTGAAATTGGATCTTTAAAGGAGTCTGCAGTTGTCTCTCCCAAGACTATGGCAAGAAGAACTGATCACAGGATATAGATTTCAGAGGTTTCATTGAATTGTAAAACAGACTTTTTCTAGATACAAGTCTTCCCTGACTCTGAAAGAGCTGCTAGGGAAGCTAAGGTTTCCCATAGACCTCTTGAGTGTGTCTTTGTTTAGTGGTCACAAAGAAGAGATAAGGATGTTTCGAACTACAGTACCTTGTAATTATTTCAAAAAGACAGAAGAGGTCTTCCAAAGAATGCCAAAAAAAACCCCACCCCAGAAACATTTCTGTTTCTGTTGGTGATGCCCACTTTGCTTGATGTTAAAATATTTTCCAAATGTGTGCTGAGATTTAGATCACTGGCTTTTGAAAAGGGGTAACACCACAATTAAACTGTGCCTTTTGATGATGTTTACTACATCTTCCACTTCAATAAAGTATTAAAGCCATCCGTCAGGGCTGCCAGACGGCTCCATTAATAATGGATTGGCAGCATGAAGAGTTTGTCTGGGATGGATGTGTCAGTGACAGCAGAAAAAGCAAACACAGGCAGAACAATTGCACTGAGAGAAATATGGTTGGCTTCTTGATTTTAAATGTACAGTCAAAGGGCAGTGAAGAAGTTGGGAGAACAGCCACAGTGGTTAATGTGCCACATTGAAGTACAAAGTTGGGGATGGGAATCAGAGCTAAGCTTCAGGCATCTGAGCATATATTTAGTTATTAATACTTAGCTATTGACTTTACTGTTTGTTCAATCTGTCAGTTACTCCTGATTGTTCTACATATTGTAATTTTACAATGAAAATGATCTTGACTGTAAAAGACAGCCTAAACATAGATTGTAAAAATTGTGCTGGAGCTGTGCCTTTTAAGTTCAAGCTGTTCTGTCAGACTAATTTACTTCTGATTATGAGAGAATGGATGATTGAAAAATACTTGGCATTATTAACTTTGGGAAAGTAATGGGATTCCCCCATTCCAGCTCCACACCTTGTATGCCACCAGATTAAATAACAGAGCAGTAAGCATGTTTATCTCTTTCAAATCTGACTTGACATTGAGGAAGTAATTGAAGTAATTGTATGGATTTTCTTCCTAGTAGGACAGCCAAGGAGTTGTAAGAATTATAGTTTTAATGCCTCTAGAAGGTGTTTGGAAAGTTCTGTCCAAATTCTAGATACTTCCTCTGGTTCTGGAATAAACCAAGTTTGTGGCTTTAGGAGATATTGAAGTATTAGAGCAGAACTGTAAGAAGAGAGTGCCATTATGATCTTATAGCATAGGATAGAAAAAAAATCTGTGGTCCTCTAGATACTGCTGAACTACATCTACATTGGTATATCATCTGGGACATTGCTGTTCTGATTCCATGCCTAAAATGCCAAAATGTAAATCTCTGGCAGACAGTCCTAAAGAGAATCCAGAAGAACAACAACCTTGGGTTTATTTCAACTTATAAATAGTTTCTTTTACTCCTGCTTTCTTCATATACTTGCATTTATGTTGTCCTAATTTGAAGAAGTACTAATAAGCAACTTTTATAGGACCTTAGATCAAAAATATTTCATATCTGCCTATCAGCTGCATACTACAAGCCAAAATTGTATGGACCACCTGGGAATACATAGATTATCTGGAAAAAAGACTGAAATAACCAGAAAGAGGATACTTTTTTTCAAGTTCAGGGGCTGCCCATGAATAAATTTATGTAGCTAGATGTTTTTAGCTAAATATCCATCAAAACTTGAGCTTATCAAATATGCCTTCAAAAATAAACTTGGCTGCTTAGGTTAGACAAACCCTATCAATTGTTCCTTAGCCTCATGAGCTGTTAGAAGAGAGTGAACCCTAAATGTTTAAAGAAAAATTGCAATTGGCTTTGAAATTTGATTTGTGGGATCTTAAGACCTCCGATCTTTTCATGCAATAACAGCAAGAAGATGAGCATATATTGTCTGTCACATTGGCATTTAATGCTATGTCTGTTTGTCACCAAATGAAATGTCCGTCCCTTTCAGAATATTATTATTTCTAATTCTAATTAATTTGTCTGGCTTTGAGGCAGAAGGCTGGTAAAAGAGATAGGAGTTAACTATGTATCCTTTTGGTTCTGGACAGTGAAAGATGAATTGTTTTAAAAATATATTTTAATTCATTTTTAATTTATTTAACACAGTTTTTAACCACTCATCTTAAGATGTGCAGAATAAATGTTATAATAAATGCCTATGTTCTCTTAAATTCAGAATTAATTTCATGTTTCCTCCTGCATCTTTTCTCCTTTCACCTCTACAGCCCTACTTGATAATTTTTCTTCCTTTGTGTATCTTTGGAGATTTAATTTAGACACTGCGTATGTGCCTAGCTGCTGTATGGAGGTTGCAGAAAAGGATTGGCAGGTGGGGAGAAGTATGTACCACTTGCCCATCAAAAGTCCCTTAGAGCTGCCCCCCTCATTATAATATCTCATTTTGCCAAAGCAATAATTCACTTAAGTAGCAAATATGTTAGGCTGAGGATAGTAACAGAGACATAATGACTTTGTTGAGTGAGTAAGTTTATTGTTGTAACCACAGGTCATAACATATAGTATGCCATGAAATACAATAAAAATAACCAGTAAAATTGTAAGGTTGTAAAGTAAAGCAATAAAAGAGTTACAAATTACTTTGTTCTGAACACTCATGCCGGCATTATGTCTGATTTTGCAAACAAGTTATTGCTTCCAAAAAACTACCCTCCCCAACTCTGCAAACTGTTTGACCAGAAACAAAAGGACCAAAAATGTGAGGTTGCATTACCCCTGAAGTGTCTTTCATGTATTTATCAAACGTGTATCCCACTATAGCAGGCTAGATGACCTTAGTTTTAATTTCTTAAGAGCTTCTTCACCATTATGTGAATTATCATCTGTGATGAATGCACATACTGTCTTAGAAGGGCATTTTTATTAGTATTTATGGCCCTTTTTGTGTGTCTGCCTACTGTGTTACACAGCCTTAAGGAGCAGAGTTGTCGTTATTATCATGCCTCTAAGTGCTCTTGCACTGATCTGGCAGAGATTACTTGTATAGTCAAAACATCTAAAACACTTTCTGTCTACCGTGGATCAGAGATATATAGATTAGATAGATAGAGAGAGAGAGAGAGAGATAAAAGATAGAGATAGAAGACAGACAGACATAGAGAAAAAAATCTTTCCACTATTTCCCTAGCAATGCAGTGATCATATTTGCTTACTTGCATTCTGGCATGCTGTGAAGCATCCAAGCATGGCTCGATAAACTTTTTTTCTTTAAAGAAAAAAAATTGCCCAAGCAGTACAGAGTTTTGCAAACCACAGCAGAACAGGAGGTAAAGAAAAAAAATCAGTGTTCTGGTTCGGTAATCAGAACCATCAGGATGATAAAGAAATGGGAATAGCAGCAGTAGCTGTGTAGTGTGAATGTAATAACATAATAATGCTTCTCCCAAAAAGTTGTTCCAATAAAGTTTCTCTCTCTCTCACCTAAACCTAATATCTGGAACAAGGAGCCACACTGCAAGTTCCCGCTGATAGATTAGTCTCCATATGAATTTGGCAAAGTACTTCACTGAGATCTCACATAAAACCCAACTCTTTCCTTCCAAAGCCCACCTATTTGTTCTTTTCATGGTATCTTGTACCCCTCCTTTGTCTGGTGAGGCCTCTCCTTTCAGTTCCATGTGGAATCCACTGAGGGAAGGTTTTGGAGATAATGAAGGAAGAAGAGGATGTCCCTTTGTGTGAGATTTGTAAAACTGATACACAGAGACGTGCTACTGAAAGCAGTGAAGTCTTAAACTAGATAAGAGAGGGACAGAACAGAATTTGTGAAAAATGCATCACATGCCACAATAAAATACAGAGGAAATCCTGGGGAAATATATTGCACACTTTTTTGATCTTTCTCAAAGTTAAACTTAAATTTCCAGCCCCTATTTACATCTGAATGTAAATTCAGATTTACATGTAACAGATGTAACTAGATTTGCTGTAAGACTGTGTTTAACAATTAACAATATCTTTCTTAATAGAGCAGTATTTGGCCAGAGCTGGCAGTTAAAATATGTCCTTTTGTCAGTTCCTGTGAAGTATGTGGAGGTGTAAATTGATAGAGGATGTTGGAAATAATTTAGTTGCAACATATTCAAGGGGTTGCAAGTTCATATTTTCCCATATGCTTGGAAAAGCAAAGAGCCTCTGGCTGTTTCTTCTGAGAGTCATCGTTTTTTCTTAGACAGATAGGGACAAGCGCAGACTTAAATCTCTGGCTGTCCACCTTCCAAAGAGATCAGAGGAGACAGAAGGGAAGTTATCCACAAAATTTATCAGCATTGTTGGGATTTGATTAATCCAGGTAGCAAGGATTCTGTCACAGAATGCAGTTATTTAATGGTGCGAAGTAAAAGCTGCAGGAAGACAGCTAAATTCGCACAAGCAGTTTCTTATCATCTGCCTTTCAACAACTTGACAACACCAAGCCTTTTACTCCATCAAGCTAGGTACCTGTGTTTGGGCTCTATCACTTCAGATACAGATCAGGCCTTTGCCAATGAACACCAGATTATCATATTCCAGGATTCCTTTCCTACAGGAAAGATCATGGCAGATCATGTTTTTTTCTTTCAAGGAGTATTTCATTGGGTAATTTTTTTCCTGTGTTTTGAACTGGCAGAGCTTGGACGCTGATTTCCCTTAGAAAAAAAATAGATTTGAGGAATTGGGGGTGAGAAGGCATATAAAAGTTTGCACCGTGTTAATGGAGCAGATAGAGAGATGTCATTAATACAAGCTAGATCCCTGGTAATCCAATAAAGGATATCAATAGGCGAGTAGGTTCAGAAAAAAACAAAAGAAGCTGTTTGTTCATACAATTATTGTTCCTAAACTATGGAATTAGTCACCATGGCACCTCCAGAACAAAAAGGAAGTGATTTCAGGCTGATGGATTTTATTCTGTACATTTCTGGGGTTGTCTGTTGAAAAATATTCTCCAGATAGCTTGTTCATCAAGACAAACATGATAAAGTATTGTAGTAAAAGAACAATAAGATGCAGCATTAATCTTCCTGGTAAAAGAAGCGTACAAACATAGTTATTCAAGTTTTATATTAAAATAGCAGAAGCCAAAGAAGCATTTTAAATGCCTGGAAAACTAAATGCATGAAAAAAGAGCATGAAGAAGGCACTAAATTGGAGGAGGGGTTCCTACGTGGTAGCCTCTTTCCTTTGTCAGTGTACAGTACTACCTTCCAGAAGACAGGAGGAGCTGAACAGCAACTCTAGATCCAACTTTTGATCTGGTCTGCTTGGCAACAGCTCCGCTGAGAAGTCCCTTTCCACTAAATGGAAGAACAATATGGCTAGCTGGAGAATGATACGGTTTTAACATAGGAGCCAGTGTGTGATATGTAAATCGTGTTGTGGGTGGGGTTGCATTACCCCAAGCAGAACCTATGTGCAATTCGGGGGTCCTTCTGGACTCACAGCTCCTATTCAGGAACAGGTGGCAGCCCTGGCCAGGAGGGCCTTTGCATAACTACATGGGTGCTTGTTGTGTCTGTTTCTGGACTGGGAGGCCCTACTTATAGTCACTCACACCCCGGTAACCTCTTGCTCAGATACTACGATGTGCTCCACAAGGGGCCGCCCTTGAAGAGTATTTGGAATCTTCAGCTGGTGCAGAATGTGGCTACACAATTATGTGTGCCCCACAATCTGCGCACATTATCCTTCTGCTTCACGAGCTTCATTGGTTGCCAGCTTGTCTCTGGGTCCAATTCAGGATGCTGTTAATGACTTATAAAGGTCACGGGTCCAGATTATTTGGGGACTGCATCTACCCAGTTAAATCTACCGGTCCATCAAGTCATGCATGAGGGCATGTGTGGGATCCTATCAGCCAGGTAGTGTCGTCTGGTGGGGCCCAGGAAAAGAGCTTTTTGTGTCATGACACCCATCCTGTGGAACATCATCCCCCCAGAGATCAGATTGGCCCCCATCCTTCCAGCCTTTCAGAAGGCCCTAAAATATGGTGGGGGGAACTGATGCAATGGCTGAATACCGATTGTTATTGATGAATGTGATCACCTCAGTTTATGAATTTGTCCACTTTTATGAAGACTTTTATATATTTCTATATGATTTTTAAACTGTCGTACTGTTTTCCTGCTTTCAAGCTGCCTAGAGTCATGTGCAGGAGATAGCAGCTATATAAATTTGAAATACAGGTAGTCCTTGACTTACGACTGGCTGCTTACCAACCATTCAAAGTTATGACAAACCCAAAAAGGGGACTTATGACCCAGATCCAAAGTTCTGATGGTCACATGATTGCACTTCAAGTGCTTGAAACTTGGCCTTATTTATGGCCTTTTGCAGTATCCTATAGTCATGCCACCACATTTTACAACAATTTTGCCAAAAACCGGCACTTCCCGTTTTTGGCAAAACTGCACCATAATAAACAGTGGATTCACTTAACAACTATAGTGTTTGCTTAATGACTGCCACAAAAATGACTGTAAAATCAGGTCTGTCACGTGACTAACCGATTCAGGTTCCAGAGGGAGCTTGGCGCTATTCCGGAAAACCTGCTTCTCGGCCTGATTGAAGCTTGCGGGGCTGCACAGAGTAGCGAAGTGGCAGTGGCACTAGACTGGACTGCACCTCAGCACCCTCTCCATGCACAGGGTTCCCGATGCTCCCCAGGGCATCTGATGGACTTAAGCGAACTTAAACAGGTTAAGAGGCGCCTAGAGCATCGCTGGCGAAAGACAAGGAGCGAAGACAGCCAGGCACAAGGCAGAGCTGCTGTTAGGGGCAGTTAGGGTGGCGAAAGGTAATTGCTCCTCCGCCCTTATTGCATCTGCTGATAGTCACCCAGCTGCCCTGTTTTGGGTGACTCGGTCCCTCCTGGGAGGAAGTAACACTGAATTTTGAAATTCTCTTAAAGGGTCACTGTGAGAAAGGTGCTGTACCTCTGGCTGACAAAATCGATCGCGTTCGCTCTATACCTTATAGCAGAGTCGGTGGAGGTGACGGGGCTATATCTTGCGCAGTGATCTGGGAAGAGTTTGAGCCATGTGACCCGAGGAAGTGGACAGGGCTCTCTCAGCTGCCAGTTCACCCACTTGTGTGTTACATCCATGCCCCTCATGTGGGAGAGGGCATGTGATTGAGTCTGGGCAATAGTTCTGTGAGCCCTGAAAGAGGCGGCATTGTGCCCCCTCCTCAAAGGACCCTCGCTTGACCCAAGTAGTCTAGACAGCTTCCATCCGGTCTCCAATCTTGCCTATTTAGAGAAAGCGGTGGAGAGCATGGTCATATGGCAGCTTCAGAGAACTCTGGGTGAGGCAGATTATCTAGACTACTTTCAGGTGGGGCTCAGACCAGGGTTTAGGACTGAGATGGCATTGGTTGCACTCATGGATGACCTCTGGCAGGAGCAGGATAGAGGTAGGGCTCTTCTTGACCTCTCAGCAGCATCTCATACCATTGATCACAGTATGGGCCAGCTTTGGGAATTAGAGGTGGGTAACTGGTGGTGCTGGTTTTCCTCCTTTCTCCAAGGCCAGTTTCATCGGAGGTGATAGAGGGAGAGAGAGCAAGTTTGTGGCCTCTACTATGTGGGGTGTCTCAGGTTCAGTTCTCTCTCCTCTTTTATTTAAAGTTTACATGAGACTGTTGGGTGAGATGATCTTATTGGTATGGGGTGAAATATCATCAATATGCAGATGACACCCAGCTTTATATCTCTACTCCAGGCCCCTTGAGCAATGCCATGGACATCCTATCCCACTGTCTGGAGGCTGTTGGGGACTGGAGGGGGTGAAATGGCCTCCGACTCAACCCTAGCAAGACTGAGTGGCTATGGGTATTTGGACCCTCTGAAGACAAAGGCTTTTCCATATTTAGCTCTGGATGGGGTGGCACTATCCCACATACGCCTGGGGCTCCTTCTAGAAGATTGATGGCAGCTATGGCTAGGAGAGCCTTTGCACATCTTCAGGTGGTACACAGTTGCACCCATTCCTGGACCAGGAGGCCTTGCTCTCCATCATCCACGCCTTGTAATGTCTCGTTTAGACTACTGCAACATGCTCTACATGGGGCTGCCCTTGAAGAGCATTCAGAAATTTCAACTGGTGCAAAATGCGGCTGCGCAGATAGTAAGTGGTGCCTGATATATGGCATGTATAACACTACTACTGCACAAGCTGCATTGGCTACCAGTATGTTTCCAGGTGCAGTTCAAGGTGATGGTTGTTACTTTTAAAACCCTGCATGGCTTGGGAGGAGGTTACCTTAGGGACTGCCTTTTTCCCATCCAACATGATCTAGCAGACTGAGCATGCTGCAGATCCCATCAAAAATAGCATTGGCTGGTGGGGACTAGAAGATGGATCTTTTCAGCAGCTGCCCTGCTGTAGAATATCCTTCCCGCAGAGATTAGAATGGCCCCATCCTGTAAGGCTCTATGGTATTCCCAAGCCTAGGACGTTGAAGGCAACAAGGGCCCTTTCCTTGGCTTTATTAACCAGACAACTGGCCAGATGTCTTGGTTGCTATTGTATTTGCTGTATGTATTTATTTTAGGCTTCTTTTTAATCTTGTTACTGTTTTAAAGTGTTTTATTGTTTTAATAATAGCATATTTTTTATTGTAAGCTTCCCAGAATCATTGATTGAGGCGGGCAGCTATAGAAATCGGAAAGTTAAATAAATAAACAGCCTCATTTTTATGACCATTACAACTTATGACCATAATGGACAGGCTCCATTACACTCATAACTTGAGGACTATCTGTATACACACACACACACTCATTCATGCACTCACTCACAGAGTGAAGGACATAATTTAAGACATGAAGCCATCCAAGCCCAGGAATCTAAATTAAAACATCCCCAACAAATGGCCATTACCTTCTATCTGAACACAGGGAAGGAGAATCCTTTATCTCTGGGTAATTGGTTTCATTACCAAACTGCTCTTGCTGTTAGGACATTTTTGCCTAGCATTCCACTAGAACGTTGCTTTTCTGTATCTTAAATCTTTTATTGTGTGTTCCACACACTGGAATTGATGGAAAACATCAGATCTTTTCTTGTGTGATTTTCTTTCGGACATTTGAAAAGCAAAGCATCCCCAGCTCCTTCCATCTTTCTTCTGAGGAATTTATTTTTAGACCCTTGATCACTGTGGGTGCTCTTTATCCTCTTCCTGGTTATCTCAGGTTTTAACCCTGACCCTTTTTTTTACTCTTCCCAATTGCCCAATGAAGCACATACACTCTTGTTGGAAAAAAATTTAGCAGCCCTGCCTTTTCTTTGTGGCCTGTTAGCGTTTTGCCATCTTTTACTGAGAAATTGATATAATGATTCTTTTTCTTTGAATTTTGAAGGCTTTTTTTTTTTTGCTGTTCTTTGCCTCCTGTGCCACCCTCAGTTCATTCTTAACTTTAGCGTTCCTGACACAGTTTCTACAATTCTGGACTGAACTTCCTTTTCCCTGTTTTCACTTCCTCTATATTATTTTTTTGTTTTGTTTTCAGGTCTTTACTAGACTTTTTGTGTTACCACATTGACTTCTTGCTGCTGTTCTACATTTTCTCTTCACTGGAATTGTATGCAGTTTTTTTAGGAATTCCCACACATCTTGAGCTTTTTTTCCTATGAACTTCTCATGCCACAAATCCCAATTATCATTGCTATGAGTTTATTATAATCCACTTTTTGGAAATCCAAGATACATATTTGACTATATTCCTATGCTGGCTTTAATTTTCTTTAAAACCAAGAACAGCCTGATTTCTTCACTTGCCACTAGGTTCTTGGTACTTCTGCTTCCTCTACTAAGAGCTTTTCCTCACAGCCATAATAATGTGCTTTCTTTCTGTTTTTGAATTAAGAGGAAAATATATTGGCATAAATTGCATTGTCCTCACAGGCTTCCTTTGCTGTGCTTCAGCAGTGCTGCCAGGCAATGTTGCTGCACTCAGACAATTTAATGCATAAGTTTGGGGTAATGGTTAAGGCTAGAAAAGGGAAACTGTGAATTCTAGTTCTACCTTAAGCACAAAGTAAGCTGGGCGATCTTGGGCTCTTTCTCAGTCCTAGGGAGCAGGCAATGGCAAACCACTTTTGAAATTTTGCCAAGAAAACTGCAGGGACTTATCCAGGCAGTTGCAAGGAGTCAAAACCGATTTGAAAGCACCAGAAGAAGAGGGGGAGGGGGAAGGAAGGAAGGGAGGAAAGGTTTCAGGGAAGGAATTTGTGGCTTCCCTGTTATCCATTCCCCTCACCCAACATCCTTGCTAGTGGGAAAACTATCAAGAATAAAGATTTGATTTAGCCTTAATCTTTTTGTGAGCTTGCTACATCAGAAATTCAACCCTGCAGTAACCCAGATGACAGTAAGATGGCCTCACAATAGAAAATGGATATTAGACTTGTCTTTCTCCCAAAGTGATCAGAAAAGTCAACTTGCACAGAAGCTCAAACCAAAGAGGTGTCAATGCTATTGTGCCTCTGGATATTTCTTAGCATGGTAGGTAAACCATATTGAGCCCATAATTTTCTCTGCCAGTTAATATCTAGCTAACAACAGTCAATTAATTTGACCTTATCCCCCACCTCTGAAAGAGAAAGTTGACTATGCTGGGCAGGACTAAGGACTATCCTGGGCAGAGTTTGTCTCCCAGCAAATGTGGCATTAATGAAATCCCACCTCAGTATTACTTCTCACTGGAAAATGTGCAGTTTGCTTTTGGAAATATTTCAATATACAGTATTTTTCTTTATTGGTTGGTTAATAGTACTGCTTTTATTTGCTCATCTATTTTAATCCAGATGTTCTTTATAGTGCTGCCAAATTTATTCGCCTGGGTTTCTAAACAAAAAATGAAATACTTCTAACAGGTATTTCCGCCCAATTGCTTCTGTTCTTTTTAAACAGATTGTGAATTGTCTGTCTCTTTTAATATGTATTGGAATACATTTGCCCCAAACCAGGAACTTCTCTTCTCTGAATGCAATGCATAACGAAGCAACTATACTGGTTTTTATACTTAAATTTTATAACATTCTATCAAGCATCTTTTTTTAATTGAAATCCCAAGCTGTTGTTAAAACAACTCTGTTTAATGGATTACTTCAAGCCAGATTGGCTTTTCATCCTTCCATTCTTTTTTCAATTGAATAGATGGTTGCATTTAAGGTCATTGCTGCATCCAGATCTCATAGAAAGATGTGTACCAGTAATGCTATAATTGAGCCAACTTGGATGCCTCTGAAGAATTTTGAAACTGGACAATGGATTAAGTTGCAACCTTTGGTAACTTTAGCTAACATTTGATTTGTCCAGTCATTGTCCCCTGGGGAGGCCATTTTATGAGCTTTGCTCAAGTGGAGCAGAAAATACGTCAATATGCAAACACTGAAAATAATTTCCCAAGAAGGCAGAATCTTCTACTATGCAGAATTGAAGCTGCAGCTTCCCTTTGTCTCATTTCAACTCTCTGAATTTCACTTGGATGTAAGAACAGAGGGAGATATGAAAAAGACAAGAGTGTACCAGATGTGGATGGGGTTACCTTATCCAGCCTCCTGACTTGTCTTCCATTAGACATGCTGGCTTGGAATCATGGGATCTGAAGTTCAACATAATTAGATGGTGATTAATGGGACTTTCATCACAGGGGATTGGAATGCTAAAGTAGGAAGTCAAAAGATAACTGAAATAACAGTCAAATTTGGCCTTGGAATACAAAATGAAGCAGGGCAAAGGCGAACAGAATTTTGTTAAGAGAATACACTGGTCATAACAAGTACATTATGCAGTGATCCAAGAGGCAACTCTACACATGGACATCACCAGATGGTCAATACCGAAATCAGATTGATTCTATTCTTT
>JANHZU010008517.1:162573-172891 GCA_032468055.1 Acrochordus granulatus | reverse complement strand
CAGGGGTGTATCAGTGTGATTAATAAACTAGCCAGCCTCACTTTAGCCTACCGTGTTGTGCAGACTCAGCCCGTGAGTTACTTTTTATTCGGTGTTTTGTACAAAAACACGTTGGGAATAATAAACCATAATTCGGTTATGGTCTTGCAAAGCAAGTTCTCGTGTCTCCACACTCCATAACCTTCTGAAGAGTAGTTGGGGGACTGGGCAGGCTCTGCAAAGTTGAACTAGGAGGCACAGTTGTTGGTGTGTAATCATTTTCATTGGTATTTTGGATAATATCTTTCAAAATGAGTCTATGCTGCTTATCAGGATAAGGCAGCCATCCCTTGAAGCTCAGAAAGAACGGAGCTCCTCTGAGTGTCTTTTCTCTGTATTGCTGTACTACTTATTATATGCTGTGGTTGGTAGGTTGTTACCTGAAACCATGTTTGTTGAGAGGTGGCATTGGTAACAAAGAAGATAAGTAAATTAATTTTATTCTGGTTAGAGGATTGCAAGCTGTGGGGTGCTTTCTCTACCAGTGTTAAATGCCCATTCAAACTTGACTACTACCAAGATTTGTTAGAAATAAACCCTTTGTCTTTTCTCCCCCCACCCACTGAAAGGAACAACATTCACAAGAAGGGGAACATAGCTGTCAATGTTTGTGGCTCCTGGCTTTAGCCTTTCTCTGAGAAATGCAATCCTTTTTTGTGTGTGTGCGTGTTGAGAAGGAAAACTGGGCCTGTCACCATCTGCCATAAGATCCGATCCATCTTGAGAAAGATTCAAGTTGTATCTGCCTTGGGCAAGTGGTCAACCATAGCTTACATTCTGTCACCTTTTGGGTCATTCTTTATCCTTCCCTCCTGTTTCCCTCCATTTTCTTTCATTTTTGAAAATACATGCAATTTCCCATCAAGTTTCTTTTTTCTCCATTGCCTTGCTTAAGCATATGTTCAAATAACGTATTACAGTAAGTATTAAGTTCCTGCACCATTTTTGTATGAAGTTTGCTACATGATAACTTCCTTTTTAACATCTACATGAAGCAGCTGGATGAGATCATCTGCCGTCATGGGATGAGGTACCATCAGTACACTGATGATATTCAGATTTACATCTCCACTGCTGGTGATCCAAGTGATGCTGATGCTGCTCTCTCAAGATGCTTGGAGGTTGTGAGGGGGACGACAGGCTTCTGTTGAGTGACTGTGGGTACCTGGAGCTTTAGGATCTAGGTAGGACTTTATCTTCTTTAATTCTGGATGGAGTAGCACTGACCTGGAGTACAACTTGGACTCCTGGACTCATGTCTCCTATTGAAAGAGCAGGTGGCAGTCACAGCTAGGAGGACCTTTGTGCAACTCCATGTTGTGCATCACTTGCACCCCTTCCTGGGTCGTGGAATCCCTGCACTCTGTCACTCATGCCCTAGTCATCTCTCATTTGGACTATTGCAATGCACTCTACATGGGGCTACTCCTGAAGAGCATTTAGAAGCTACAGCTGGTTAAAATGCAACTGTGCAGACAATTCTTGGGGTCCCTAAGAGAACTCATGTTACCCCACTGTTCTGCAAGCTTCACTGGGTGAAATTCAAGGTGTTGGTTCTTAACTTTAAAACCCTTCTTAGCACGGGTCTAGGTTATATGTGGCACCTCAGTGGGATTGAGCAGCTTAAAACATTAAAAATCCATGACATAAAACCCTGCTACACATACCCCAAAGTGGCAGCTGATACAGTCATTATTGATTAAACAAATTTTATGGCCACCCAACTCACACACAGTGATGGTTGTTGTGGCTGTAGTAGTCTCTCGTTCTCAAGGATATAGGAAGCATGCCTAGAAGCACTTGAATATATAGAAAAAGCCTACCCCAAAATGAAATATTCCTCCCATGAAAAAAAATCAGATAGTAGTGAGTTTCTGTATCTTATCCTGGCAGCTGGTGTCCCTGTTTTCCTAGCAGGTTAGATATGCCTTTGCTGGAACTTTTGCATCCATAGGCAAATGTAATCATAGCAGATGGAAGCACCTAGTCATATTGGCTGATGTTGAAAAATACTACACAATGTCTATCCTGGTGAATACTTGGATAGGAGACTCCCAGGGCTTTTGGTGAATTTGGAAAAAAAAAATCCCCATTTATGGAACATCTGTAAAGTCACCAGAAGTGAAGTCAAGTGAGTGCCAGCTTGCTGTAGTTGTTAAGACAACAGGCTAGAATCTGGAAGTTTGTGAGTTCTAGTCCTGCCCTAGGCACAAAGCCAACTGGTGACCTTAGGCTTTCACCCTCCCTCAACTCTAGGAAGCAGGAAAGCCACTTCTGAAAATCTTCCCAAGAAAACTGCAGTGCCTAGTCCATGTAGATGCCAGGAGTCAACACCTATTTGAAGGTGCACGCGTGTGTGTGTGCACGCACGCATACACACATCACAATATGCATCAAGCAGTCTGCTTTAGTTTGAAATCCCTGTTTTCAGATTCTTGCTGGCATATTTGCCCCTCTCATAAGGACCACAGCTGACTTATATACCCTTTCTTCTAGGTACCTAGCCCCAGTAGGTATTCCTGAAATAATCATTATTATTATGGCTGGTGCACAGTCAGATATGTCTAAACTGAATTTGGCATTTTTATCCATCTGTTGAGTCCTTCCCAAGGCCTGGGATAGGCAGATATTGTTTGATGATGTTGAAAGCATTGTTGCAGGATATAAGTTGTTGCAAGTAAAGTTGCCTTTTGCAATTGACTGGTGGTGATTTTGTCAGTGCTGATGGTGTTCACGTGATGCTTCTGATATTTTGAGATTGGACCCAAGGTGTCTGTTACTGTTGGTACTATCTTTCTTTTGCCACAGTTGCTCTATTTCTCTTTGCAAGTCTTTGTATTTTTTTATTTTCCCAATTTTCAAAACTGAAATCACAGCTGCCAGTTCTTTAATTGATGTTGGCCTTCATATGCATCAGCTTCTTCCCAAGAACTTAAGATGTTGTAATGTGTCAGCATAGTATATGTGCAGATCCAAGCAGTGTGACCTTTTGTAATTTACAGATGGACATTTTGTCAATGCACAGATTTTCTAAGTGCTGCCCAAGATTTTTTGGCCAATAACCACTACCATGTCAGTTTCAAGTTTTCAGATTGTGAAGTCTTCTCCAATTCTTGGTTTTCTATTTTACTATCCTCTAGTTTTGCCACATCAATTATCCACATTTTCTTTTTTTTCAACCAGAGTTACATCCATTGTGTTATGAGCAAGACTTTATCAGGCTATATTTGGAAATTCCACAATATTATAAGCTGCTCATTTTCAATTTCTTTATGTTAAAAAAATAACAAACATATAGTGAGAACTATATGTTCTCACCAATTTTTCATTACTGGTATATGATAATTTTTACAGATGTTCCAGTGAATAATTTTGGTGACTGTTTTATGCCATTTATAATCAGTTTGTGTGAACTTCTTTCACAAGCTGAGTATATGATCTACTGTTTCTTCTGCTTCTTGCACAATCTGCATTTTGAATCAGTGGATGATTAATCAGTTCTGGCCTTGACTGCATTCATTTGAATAGTTGCTCTTGTGCAGCCCAAATCAGGCCTTCATTTTCTTTTTTTTAATTTTCCAGTTGTAAGCCATTGCCTTTGCTAGGTTTTATCTTTATCCCCTCAGTCATTTGTAGAAATTGACCATGTAATATTTTTTCGTGCAGCACTGTTCCTTCTTCACATCCTGAAAGTTAAGAGTTAAGGCTGCTCTATATAACTGGATGGACCTTAAGAATTTGATCCTCCCATGCCATGCTGAGACCCATTGTCTGTGTTTTTTCTAAAAAAAAGTCTTACACTGATTTTGACTTTTTGGGCAGCAAAGCGAGCTCCCATTTGGGTATATGGCTAATTTTTGTATGAAACGTATCAAGAGATGTATGCCCTTGACAAATAAATTGATATGTCAAGAGCATACATCAGAGCTCACTTTGTAGATGCAGTTATGTAAACTGAGCAAAATGCTCAGCACAGACAGCATACAGTATATGCCCAGGTGCAGAAATAAGTTTCCATTTTCAAAGTAGGAGGAGAGAAGAATACAGTAGATCCCTGAAACTTAAGTAAGCAAGAGAAGAATACAACCATATATTCTGAATTTAGATATTTTGTTCCGCCAGCTATAAATCATGGAAGGATCTGTACAACATTTATAGCCTGCTCCTTGCATGTTTAATCAGGGTTAAATCCCAAGTGACTTCAATAAAGTTCAGTAAGCTTTTGTTCGTGGTTATAGCAGTCTTCCCCCTCCTGGGCATCTTACAGATGTCTGGAATACCCATTTCTGAGAATTCTGTTAGCTGAAGTTTACTTGTCTGGGCATTCAGGAAGGAAGGATGAGGCATGGGATTGGAGACAGAATCTTGCTTTGGGGCTGCTCTTCTAATTTTGCTTTCCACCTATATCTTGAAGGTTTTGTAATTGATACATGCTCTACAATCAGTGCTGAAGTTCTCATGCATAAATCTTAGACAAATGAAGGAAGTTGCAGAATAACAAGTAGTACATGTCAGTAAATCTGTGTATGGATTTGGTGCACAAAAACTTCCTGGTGGATTTTATCTCATGTCTTCTATAAACAGCAAAATTGTTGCTCATTGTCCACTTTCCCTAATTTGTAATGATGTAGCCCAATTCCTGCTTGAGACTCCACTGTTCTGTAACAAGAATTTATTTTCTTTGTTGCATAAGTTTGTGCCTGTGTGACTTATGCCATTATAGTTTTACTTCCATTGCGTGAGTCTTAACTACTTTCCATGTAAATGGAAAAATTCAGTAAGGCCTCAGCCCTACACTGCACGCTTACTAGAACATGAGCCCAGCTAAATTCCACAGATCTAATTTCTAAATAAATACACTAGTTCTATATTAAATAATAGTATGGAGATGTCTTTCCATGATTTTCCTGGAAGATATGACCCCATTTGAATCAAGTTCCTGTAGTCTCTTGTTCCTTATATTTCTCCATCCATTTTTCTTGGCAAGCCTCTCTGATAAGTTTAGAGAGAGCTGTCATTAGAAAGTTGCCCACTTAGCTGGGCTGGACAGAGAAATGTCAAAGAGGAAACCAGAGAAGAGAAGCTATATTTAATTTCCAGGGAGGTAGCCTGCTGTGTAACACTGCATCCCATCTTGGAGACTTTTCTTTAGAAGCTCAGTCCTAAGTTCTTTATTTTTCAGTCTCCTTCTCTGAACAACTTGAGAGAACCTTTTCTGGATTCTTCCAGCTAGACCCAAGCATATATGAAAGTCTTGTGCAATTGTGGAAAAAGGATCTAAGCTTGAACATGAGGTTGGACATCCCAGTCAGATGAGAATGGAACTCCGATTCCACTAGGATGATGCCTAGGATAATTTATGATGCACTCAGATGAAGTTGTTGCCTCAATTTTCTGTCATTTCCCATTAATATGTTGACGTATCACCAGTGATGACCTGTCGTTGGAATACAGGGGCCACAGCCCTGCAAAGGCATTGCAAAAACTAAAAACAAAGGAGGTTAGAAAGGGGGATGGCAAAATATCTTAAGGCACTGAAAATGGCAGGAGAAAGGCATTGGTTGCCTATGGTGGTTTTTAGCTCCTTTAGTACAGTACAGATGTTTGCAAAACCTGCTTAAAGGGATGATAGTGAGATAAGCATATAAGCCAGCTGTCGAAATCCCTTTTAAAACATGCTCAGTGATTGGGGGAAGGGAACTTACCGTCTCTTTGACTTTGTTTCAGTAATATTTTATTTAAATAGATTGAGCAACAGATGCTCACATTCAGGTTAGTGCCTTTCTGAATAAAAGTAAAAATTGGAATCCCAGGAACATCTCTTACTAAAGAAATGAAGTTGACCACTGGAAAGAGTGAAGGCAATTTATTTGCCTGAGCTTTTGGACTGTGCCTTGACCCATCTTCAGAGGCATAAAATAAAAAATAAAATCCACAAGCAACTACTAAAAATGAGCATTTTGAGTCTTTAAAAAAGTTGACGACCCACACGTCTCCATGGGATTCCCATCTCACCTCTCTCTATGTCAGTGTTTAGGGTGTAACAGATACTGTGCCTTTCTGTTTGCTAGATGAATGGAAGTAGAAATATTTTCCTCTCCATTAAAAAAAGCTAGAAAAGTCCTCCTCCCCATAAAGTTAAATTGCTAGGGAAGAGCCTCAGAGGGATAGTCTGCATGCACCCCCTCATGACTATAGCCTTGAAAAAGAGACTTACATTGTTTTAAAGGTGATTTTTTATGGGCCATTCCATAGGACTTAGGTCAGTGGCAAGTTTTGGCTTCAGAATGATCCAGTTCAGTGATTGAAAAAACCTCCCCTAGAACTGTTTGGCAGTGCCATGTGGGTTTAACAGTAGTGACCCTATTGATCTGCTTGGTATTTTTTATGTTCAACATTGAGCCCCGCACTGCATTCGAGGGACTGGCACTGAAGAGTGCCAACATGCTTTGCACGCTTGGTTCATCACCTGCTGAACTGGAAAATATTCTCATTAAAAATTTTGAACTTTTTTTTTAATCTTGAAGCTCATGGGTTTTTTAAATAAATTTTATTAAGTTTATTACAAGATAAAAATACAGAAAAAACAAAAAGTAGAAAACCAAGAGGAAAAAAAGAGAAGTACAGATAGAGAAAAAAGTGATCTCTGACATTTTTCAGGGCAGTAAAATAAAATACAACCTCAACCTTTTGCTTAACATTTCACAGCATTTCAAGTCATTTCTGTAATAACAAAATCATTCCACTCATGAAAATAATCTAAAATCAAAGTTTCATTTTTTTCAATTTCCAGCAAAAAGTCCAGAAGTTATTTCCAAATAGAAACAAAACTAGATACATGTTTCTCATTGATTTAAAACAGTTTTACCATCTCTGCTAACTCCCCTCACCTTTACCATAGACTCTTCCATTGTGGTGTCTTTCCACCTTTGTGCGTATAAGATTCTCATGGCTGTCAACAAATTTAAGAATAAACTTTCAAATTTTCCTTCACATTCTTTATCTATAAAAGCTCACTGCAAGCCCTGAAGCTCATGTTTAACAGAAACATGGATCTTTTTAATTTTTTTGTCAAAACAGTGATGCCACTAATAGGACATACTGTGACATTCTAGGAACTAAAGACCCATGCTTTTACTTAGAGAAAATCAGCTGAAATCCCCAAATTGTTGGCTGGAGGGAAGGGCAATATGTATTGCTTGCCTATTGTTGAGCTGGCTTCTATGACAAAAGTAGTGTTGGTTGATGACGCTGGGTCAGGTTTCAGTTGCTTTTCCAACTTATTGTTTGGTCTGTAAACATCTGTCAGTCCTATTTCACACCAAAAGAGAAATAAGTCTAACTGAAAGAAGAAGGAAATAAGATATCCTTGATTCTTCCTTCTTTGAGTTATGCATTGAAGTTTGCATGGTTGTCATCTTCTAATCTAACTCTGCCAAACTACATAGTTTGACCGTGCTACTAGACAGCGCAACTCAGTTTCAGTGCTGGCTCAGCCTGTGTGGCTCATCATGGTCATTCTTGCTTTCTGAATGTTGGGCTTAGAGGATATGCAAGGTCTCCAACAGATTGTTGACTGATCTGCTTGCCATGCATTTGCAGGGGAGATTTCACCATAGAGATAATTGCATCTCCTGCTCTGCAAAATAGCTCTCCAGATTGAGAATTTATCCTTTTTAATTAACCCCTGGGGTATTATTCTGTTAAGCAGAAGTCAGGCCCAAACACTGCCCAGAGGGTATGGTGTCTTGCAATCTACTGGGACAATTTTCCATTCATCCTTTAGTGAAGATTTATTTGTCATTTTGAAGCAAGTCCAGTGTATTTATTATACAGTGATCATTAACTGGTCCTCTAGCTCCACTTGTACCATTGATGTTCATACATACAGTTATTCAGAATTAATAGCTTTTTGTTCAGATAAAGTGATCTTATTCCAGCTTCGACATATGCAGTAAATATTGACCCAGATCAGGCCTCAGTGTTCATCACTTCCTTTCAGATCTATAGCCTTGCTTTTGATCTCTTGCCCACTGGCTGGGCTGATATGTCATGTTATAAGGCAAGTCTAATGCTCATTTCTGATTTAGTGTGATAGGTAAACCCAGCTATTAATGCTTGCAAATAATTATTTGTGACAGTGTTATTTGTGGACTCCTCTAGCCTAGCTTTAGTCAAGAAACATGGTTAAACCATGAATTGGCAAAATACATGAATCCAGCCACTAAATGCTTACCCCCACATCAGTCAAGTTATTGGGCATAGAATCAGTCTCCAGATACTGAAGGACCAATGCATCATTCTTCCTTTCTCAGTATAACTTTTTTTGTTAATTAGTTGATGTGTTTTAGTTGACAATTTCATATTGGGAATATTCACTATGAAAATCTTGCTCCATTACTCCAGATTAAATGCTGGGAACACAATAATGAGAACAATTATTTATTTGTGGAACCTAGTTACTCTGTTTCAGCATTTTCCAAACAGGTACTCTCTGGATTCACTTCCTTTTACAGTGGCCTTCCTGTCTGATGATGATGGGAGACAGTTTCAGGACTTTTGAAAGGTGCTAATTTGGGGAGGCTGTCTTATTTTTGTAGGAGAGTTATCTGATAAATGATCAGCTCTGAGTAATGGATTGAGGATTTCTTGGTTGACTGCGAAAGCTGTTTGTGTTTGCACACTAAGAAGGCTTCTTGGAAGCTTATCGTGATGCTGGTATACGAGCCAAGTGACCTACTAACTAATTGCTCTTTGAGGGGAGGCCTTGAGCATCAGAGGTGTGGTGATGGTATACAGACCCCAACCTAATACATGGATGAAGAAGCTATTGTGTTTTTGTAAATGAAGGAGAATGGACTAAACTAAAATACAGTAGTTTTGGTATCTCTCCTTGTGGTAAACTCTCTGGAGAGCTTATTTAAAAAATGCTTCCCTTGGATTAGTTTCAAATATGTATTTCTGGCTGTTGGTTTAAGGAGCTTTGTGATGGTGGATCTACACTGGCCTTACTTCGCCCCAACACTTTCGATTGAAACACCTCTGGGCCTGTCTCTCTGTGCAGCCCAGCTGCAAAAGTGACAGTCAGCTTTAATGCCTAACCTTAAGTGAACTCCCTGAGTGAAGAACCTCTCCGTATCAAAAAGCTGCCAAATAAATAACCACACCCATTTTGATTGGAAACAGAGAGGCTGCTGTGGATTTGTAAGCAACTTCTTGGCTTTATTCATTTCCCATTTTCAGAGGATGCCACTACAGAAACGGTGATCTTATATTTTTAGAGGTTTTGCGCATGCAAATAAATTGGGGCAGAAATTCAGAACGTGTCTGAATTCTGAATTTGAGAATAAACTGCTTTCAGTGTTTAAGACCAAGGATGATTGTGATTAGCCAATAAATTTCCAGTTTTTACACTGATTCCATATCTGGGGAATCTCCCAACTGTGTGCTTTTTCCTCGTTTAGCAAGTCTTGTTTCCTTCATCAGTGCTGCATGCTCAGTAAGTGCTGTGACTAATATAAAAATGCAACATATCCCTGGGCTGTACATCTGGTAAGGAGCTTAAAAAACTACACGTGACATTGCATAGCAAATATTTCTATAACTAGCTTGTACTTTAAGTCAATCCCAGGGAATTTGAGGCCCTCAAGATATTGCTGAGAGCAGTTTGTCTCATCAATGTCCAAGTTGCCTGAGTTTGAAGGAACATTTGAATATCCACAGGTTTCCTATACTTGGCTCAAGGCATATTTAAAACTGACTCTAACATCTGGTTCATCTAGTCCAATATTATTTATTTAAGTTTCCTTTGACTGGATGGCTCCAGGTGTATTATCTGTGATTAATTTAGAAATCATGAGCATTGTGCTTGACCCATTTGCAGATCACCAGGATCTCACTGATCTCAAGTAACTGTGATTTTTCCCAATCTTGCTTTGTTGGATTTTGTTATAAAGAGACACTGGATTTTTTTTATATTCCTACTGAGCTATGGACTCTCCTTACAGCTAAGCAGGGGAGGGAAAACAAATATTAACATACAGGTAGGCTTCAACATTCATGTAGCGATAATTCAAAGTTACAATAGCAATAAAAAAGTGACTGACAATTGCCCTTGCACTTATAACTGTTGCAGCATCTCCATGGTCATGTGATTAAAATTAAAGGACTTGGTAACCAGTACAGCGGAACCTTGGATTACAAGCATAATTAGTTCCAGAAGAATGCTCTTGATCCAAAATGCTCTTAAACCAAAGTGAAGTTTCCCATAGGAAACAAT
>JANHZU010008517.1:135089-146536 GCA_032468055.1 Acrochordus granulatus | reverse complement strand
GTCAGAATGAATACTTGTTGGTAGTCACTGTCAAGTGCAAGCAACTAGGTCCATACACTATGGTTCAAAATTATTTATTGCTAAAAGTCTATGTACAGAAGTCTTCTCAAACTGAGAGTTTGCACCTGTGAGAAACTAAACAGCTAGCAGCATTCAGAGAGTTGGTCAAGGGGGTTGGACTTCACTCTATTACGACTATGCAGAGATTCTAAGTGGTGCCTCATTTCACTCCTCCTCCTGGCTCTGCCAGCCTCTCTCCTACATCACAGAGAAACTGTACTTTCTCTTATGAGTAAAGAGAAGATACTTTTTGTCTGTCTTAACATTGCAGCCTACTTTTCCCATGATCCATAGTGGCAAAGCAAAGCCTGGGCAATCTAGGCAGGCAGAATCACAAACCAATGTCGCCAAACTCTGTAACATAAAATGTTACACAATCGAGAAGGGGAGCAAAATGTTACACAATTGAGAAGGAGAGCAAAACTCACTTTTTGCTTGAATTTTCTTAGCCCCTCCTATGGATCAGCCAGGCTCCTTAGATTTTGTTGCTGGAGTCAAGAAGTAAAATGAAAGAAATTGATTTCTTTCTTTATTTATTTTGAGCTAGATGCCACCCAACTCCATTTGACTCTGGGTGTCTCACAGCTCACACATTCTTTGTGTGTGTTTTATTAAATAAAATACCATGAAAAAATAACTGTCTTATACCTCCACTTGATTTAAGTATTTTATTTTACTTAAAACCTACCCCTCTACTTTATTCAAAAGCCAACAAAGAGAAGGATCCAGATATATTATTAAACTCATGTAACTTTAAATTGCTGCAGTCGGTATTCCCTACAGCATTTGAAATTCATGAAAGTATTACAAAAAATTGGGATATTTTCATAATAAGGATACCATTCTTTCCTTAGATCAGTATTTCTCAACCTCAGCAACTTTAAGATGTATGGATCTCAACTCTCAGAATTTACCTATCTAGCATGCTGACTGAGGGAATTCTAGGAGTTGAAGTCCACACATCTTAATGTTGCTGAAGTTGAGAAACATTGATATAGATGCAGCGGTAGGAAGCAACTGTTATTCAGAATGCAAATTCTGTCTTGGGTAGGGTTGAGCCATTATTCCTTACCTTCTGAAAGTTTGCTTTTGGGATAGGAGGAGGTAAGGCCAATGTTGCAAAAATAGGGGTGACCCCCCCCATCCCCTACTCTGGTAGATAAAAGAGTGTGGAAGATAATTTCAGAGTTAAAGCAGAAGAACTGGAACTTTTCTGTCCCAACCAAGACTAATGAGTCTTTACCTTGGAAGCCCCCCACAACAATAAATAAATAGAAAAAGGACAAAAATAAGGAGAAGCAATAAAACATCTAATCTGTATATATGCAAGGAACTGGACATGATGTAAAAGTAGCTTTGCATTCTCATGGACTGTCTGGAATTTGGTTTAGGAAAGAAAGACCTGAAGTTGCCTTGAGTGGTACAGAATCTAGTCAGCTATTCTGATAATATAGGGACAGACAAAAGTGCAACTCATGAGACTCTTTTTTGCAAGCCTCAGAGCTTCCTTGACCGAACCTTGCATGTTATCTGGTCCCAATCACTTTACTGCTGAGCATCACCCTCCCACCCAAATTTTAGTGTAGGCTTTGGCTGCCAGGAGTATGTTCACCAGGAAAGTCCTCTCTCCTACCAAAAGTTGTGGAGAAAGAGAATAATAAAGGGCTGGAGGGTGGAGAGACAAGTCTGGTTAGCTCTGAAGGAAGGTTTTATAAGCTGTTTCCTGTAGAAGAGAATATTATCACGATCCTTGTTGTGATTCCTCTAGATTCTACTATCAAACAATCTTTTCCACAGGACTGTGCAAAATATAGGGAGTTTAAAGGAACACAGTCACCAAATTTTAAATGACTCAATTCAGGGAAAAATGTGTTAAGGCAGTAGTGGTGTTCAGTATCTAGGCTAGGATTGCCTTAATGGCCAATTTGGTTGCCTTTTCTTAAATATAAATGGTTTCAAGGCTCAAAAGTGGACTTTTCTGCTTAACAAAAATGACCTATAGTATTTTCTCTGAGCATTATCCAAGTCTCTTGCCAGGAAAGACATGTAGTCCAGACTATGTGAGGGTGTGGATTTAGCTATTGTTTTATTTCTTCCCATCTCAATCTTATTTTTTTCCATAGGAATTGATGGCAGTGTGTATAGTACTTTCCCCTCCCTCCTCCTCCTCCCCCCTTTTTGGCCTCAAAACAATTCTGTGGGGCAATAATTGTATGGCTAAGTGAGGATTGGAACCTGGGCTTCCTCTGCCCTCATTCAACACTTTTAACTTATGGTTGAGAAGTAGAATCTTGTGTTCAGATTTGGTTCTGCGCCCTCCTCCCAAGTAATACAGATCTGTCATTTTTCTCCTTTGCAGGCATGCTGAAGATTTAATAGTGACACCATTTGCCCAGGTATGACCCAAGGCCTTGAGAAAAATCTGCTGGTCACACATGGGGGGATCCTATTAAAAATCCCACAAAGTATTTTTAAATTCTCTAGAGTTTTACTTCGATGTAATATTTAGCAACCAAGTAGAGAGGGGTGGATGGCCAATATTTTTTCTTATTCCAGTCCTCTATCCTTCTCTCCAAAAGATCCTCCCTCCCTCCCTTCCTGTAATCAGAGGTTATTCAAACTTTTGAATTAGCCTAAATTTGTAAACTCGTGTATATTACAGTTGGGTTTTGATTGGTCTCGATTCCTTTCCTTAATTTCAAAATTGCTCATAAAGTTTATTCAATTTCAGTAGATCTTCCATTTCATATTGGATTTAGAGGCTAAGCAGATTACTTAAAACAACCTTCTCAGCCACAGCATATCTATGGATGAAAGCAGCAGATTACCAAGTTGATAGCATCCTTTGTATTTCTATCAGCCACCAATCAGCATGGCCAAATTTTCTTTTCTCTTTGTCTCTGTTATGCAAAATGTACTCAGCCTCTGATCACTTAAAGAAGTCTATAATTTTCTTTGTTGGAAGAATGGAAAAGGAAGTTAACTCTTTTTCTGTCATATTATCAACAACATACACTTTTCCACTTGATTCTGGAAAGAATCTCTTGGCTCAAGTCTCTACCTTCCCTTTACAGTCCCTAACCCTTTGGGTGGAGGAAGACTCCTTCACATTGATACTTTTTAATGATCCAATTGCTTACAGGTTGTAGTTCTAACATCCTTGTTCCCTGTACTTTCTCCAGGTCCTGGCAAGCCTGAGGAGTGTACGTAATAATTTCTCCATCCTGGCAAATATTCCTACACCAACATCCAATAAGTAAGTGTCCACCAAAGTTGGTGATTTAAAAAGCTGATGACTTCTTCTTGATCTTTTATGCAGTCGCATTGTAGATAACAGGTTTTCAAGTCTTCAAAGATAAGCAGCTTTTAATGGACGTAGGGCACTGATGTACAAAATTTCAGATTTCTCCAGGCTACTCAGGATCTGCTACATTTAATTTGAGTTGTGTGTCCATTCCCACTTTCACCTCTATCTTTCATTTTAAGTTAGGGAGGAAAGTATCTGCAGTTGATACTCAGTTTTCTTAGTCCATATAGCAAACAAAGGGCTATTGGAATGGGAGATCCTATGCATCATTCACTGTAGTAACTAGATAAACTTCCCAAGTGCAGGGATTGTGTTCCTCTGATTGTGTTTCTAGAGCCACTGAGGGTTGGCTATTGCTTGTCAGCTTATTTAAGCACTTCCAATTCAGAGCTGGAAAAAGATTGCTGGACTAACTGGATCCTTGTTCAGTGCCAGAAGGTTTTTTGGTTTAACATTCATAATGTGGCCTTATTGGAATGGGAGATAAGTTGTTACCCATTAAATCCAATTTACTGCTAAAGTGATTTCCTGCCATTCCTTGAAGCTTTTACTTTGATGTTTTAATAGCCAAGTATTCAAAGTTTGATTTCATGTGTATTCTTTTAAGCATGGGCAACGTATGGGCCTAGTTGGCTTTGGAGTCTTGTTCTCACTATTCCCAGACAGAATCGATTGTATTCAAGGATGATTGGAGTTGCAGTCCAGCAATATTCAATAGTGAATCAGAAGTTCTCCACTACTTAGTTATTCATGAAAAATAATAATAGCTTATCAGACCCTTTTTGTTCTCTGTTATATTGGTATAATTGTAACCTTTGCTAGCTAGACCACAAATTCCAGCATATTTATGAAATATGGAAAAATCCTGTAATGTTATGTATTATTACATTTGCTTCTTTTCAGCTCACTTCCATTTGTCAAACTGCTGTCACTGACTAATCAATACTAGAAGCAGAGTTCAAAACTTTAGAATACACTCTAAGAATTAAAAGCTACTTCATTTGAGTATTTGCAATACAATGATAATAGAATGGGCTGGTCCAAGGAGAAATCCTCAGGTCTCCTTATTTAACTTGAATGCAATTACTGCTCTTTAAAGGCAAGAGCCCTTGATTTCTCAAAGGTTCATAGAGAAGAGGTTACTCCAGTACCATGTTTAAAGACCCCCATGGTTCCATGTTATAACAATAATTTCTAGGAATGCAAACTTAAGGCTGTGATGTATAATCAAGAGAGCATGCAAAGGTGGTATCTTGTTGAATAGGAGATGAGCAGAAGGAGACACTAAACTTCTTTTATATTTTGTGTGGCAAGAGAGATGCTGATGTATGATCTTGGACTTTTTCCTGTTTTCTCCTCCCTTAGGAGATCTCCCATGGGCAGCCAACCAGCTGTTTGCAAAGCCACACTCTCAGGTAATGGTACCTTGTCAAGAAGGTTCTGATTCAAATGGTACCTTGTCAAGAAGGTTCTGTCAAGAAGGTTCTGATTCAAACGAGAGCATGCACAGTCAATCTTGCAGACGTGGCATTAGATCTCAGGGTCAAAGATCTTAGAAGTTCAAAGCATATTGAATATATTGACCCTGAACATTCTACCCTGTGCAAAAGATTATTGCTTTGGATGGGTCTGTATCATCTTCCTCTGGAGAAAAGCAAAAGGGATTAAAGGCATTAGGTGTCAAAGTGGAATTTACCTTGAGGCAAGTTGAGGCAAACGACTCCATCAGGTTTGGGGCAAAAGTGGTCAAGGGCACAGGAGCTTCACAGGATCATTGATCTTGTGTTCAGTGACACTTGTGTAGGAGAGTTTACAGACCAGCTATGTGTGTATTAATTAGGGAGCTCTTTGGATTGTCCCTCTTAAGCATTAAAACCTCTTGGTTAGGTCAAGCACACTCTCTTAATATAGCATGCTTATAGAAAAAAAACATAGCTGTGCATCAGCATTCAGCCCTCCAGTTTTTATACTTTAGATGGCATACATTTTAAAATGTATAATTCACTCTTTTTCTCTGGAGATGTGTCCAAATGGGAAAAATCAGCCCAACTTATTTTTCTTTGAGGACAAATGAAATACTTTGATAGCTCTTCAGGTTCTCACCTCAGGAGAAACCTGTCCATAGGACTTCTATGTTGCTTAAATGAAAGGAATCTTCCCATGAAGTACCATTATCCAATTGTGACATCTGAGAAGTGATCTATATCCAAGAGTTGGCCAAAGCCATATAAGGCAATTCCTAGAACTGTAGAATCCTATACTCAGTAGCACTTTTGGAGATCTGACATGGGAAAGACTTACTTCAAAAGTTGGAGGTGTATGTGGAGAGCCCTTTGCCCTTTAGATGTGATCAGACTGCAGCTCCCATCTTTGCTAATCATAGTTCATGCTGATTGGAATGATAATGAGATGGAATGAAGCATCAGTAGAACCACAGCTTGCTCAGGCCCAATCTGGTAAGTGATAATGTGAATGTGAAATGAAAAAGGTCAACTTCAGAAAACCTGCAGCACCACCTGCCTTGCTGTTAATACCAAGAGGGGCAGTTGGCCGCAAATTGCTGCTCTCTAGGATGCAGGAAACAAAGGTTTAAAGGTTCACAATCATTTGTTCTTTCACAACACATATAGATGTAAATGTGGCAGATATATCTGCTATGATAAGAAACTTTCAGTTAAAATCCTCAGCTGCTGGAATTGTGGCAAGATCCATGTATCAGCTTATATACAAGCATATAAATTGTTAATAAATGCAAGTAAGTTGTGACCTGACCTATGGCCATGTTTGATGCCTGTGTGGTAGTTGAAAGGGGCTACTTTGAGTGGCTATGGAAATTGATAGGTTGATAATACTGTGCTGTGCTAGAATATGCCAATTTATCGACTGTGACAACTAATGTGCTTCCAAGATTCATTTTGTTTTTAATTTGTATATAAATGGAAGCTTTCATCAGGATTATTGAAGAGGCCATAGAGAGTACTTCTGGTTGACAGTTGAAACTGGAGAGAGTTTCTGTGAGGATTTTCAATGGCCTAGAGATGTGATGGGCCAAAAACATGAACAGCTTTGAATTCCTTCTGGGAATCATCAGCATCAGCATCATCTTTTCCTCACATAGAGAATATTCTGCCCCAGAACAATCCACCTTCTGGAAGCTGGGAGTGATAGTTCTGGAGGCAAATAAGGGAAGATTGTCTTAAACTATCCTGCATCTTTCAATTATTGTTCTGCCCTCTGCACAACAGTGTTCAGTACTGCTTTGCGTATTTTCTGGAAACCTCCTCTCCTGGCTTCCAGTGAAACAGGTCATATGTGTGGATTTCAGTATGTTTCTCCCACATCTGCTGCTGTAAACAGGTAGCAGAATGTAATAGGCCTACCGGAAAGCATTGCTTCATTGAATCACAGTTTTGTCAGACTTATTATTTGTGCTTTATTATTCCAACAGGAAACATTTACAACTTCACTTCCAGAAGTTTTCATTATGGGCACTGGTTGCTAAATTCCAAAGGGGATAAAATGCAACCATTCTTAGCAGACATGATTCCAAACTGTAACAATGGCAAATGCATGACTTCCTATGTCTTTCATTTGTTCTCCTGTCTATGGAGGGCATAAATTCCTTGTCTCCTAAATGGGAAATACCTTGCTGTATAGTGCTTGATTAAGCTAATGAGGGAGCTGAAATAAGAAATGTTACTTTAAAAAGTTGACATAGTGCAATAATGTTTTTAACAGATTGATCATTTTCCCTGCAGCCAAATCTTAGCCAGTTTTATACATTTTAAAAAGGAGCAACTAAACAAAGAAGCTATTATGGGAAAACATGGGCCTTGCAGGATTGGTTCCACTATTAAGTTGGAAGAAGTGATTGCCTTAAGTCAGCAGATTTCTGTGCCATGACTCTGTGTTTATGGCTGAGGCTGCAAAGAGGTGCTTGTGGAATCTTCTGCCTGAAGTTGCAAAACAATTTGCGTCTGATTTAACAGGGCATGGTGTGCCATTTACTGCTCTATCTCAGGAAGCAAATTGCTTTGGGCCAGTTCTTGATGTCTTGTGTGCAGAACTTCAATCCCAGTTCCAGATGTATTGTTCTTAAATCGGCCATGCGCCACCTATGACTGATTGTAGTATTTGTGCCCTTACAGGAATTACAGTTGTCGTTCACCTTTCCCTAAAGAATGCTCCAAAAAGAGAAAACATGATACCTTAAATAACTGGTTAGTCACAGGCTTTGCTAGATGGCTTTGAGACCATTGTCTTCCTTCTTTCCTTCCATTCTAAAAATGATCTTCTGGGCATCATTGTCTAGTTAGCTGTGCATCATCTCAATTAATCTAATCTTCACATGCTTTTAGATAGGAGGTTGTAAGTTCTACAAGGGGACATTCCTTGTAAATCAGTTATTTTGGGAATGGTTGAAAGATCATTTGAACCTAATGCTTTGGTTTCTTCCCCCACTTCATCTGCAGAAGAGACTTACCAGCAACTAGCCAGAGAGACCCTGGAAGAGCTAGACTGGTGTCTTGACCAGTTAGAGACCATTCAGACCTATCGCTCTGTCAGTGAGATGGCATCTAACAAGGTAAGGAAGAATGTTCCACAGATGCAGCTGATGTATCATGGCATCCAGGATGATGTCAGTATTTCATTGTTATCACCTCCACCCAAACATCTGTCAACTTTGAATCAAAACAGTCCATATTTGTCTTCTCTATCATAGTTTAGTCTGTATATCGCAGTATATATTGTACGGTATGCATTGTGTTTGTGTTACGAAGCCAAAATATTGCAATGTGAAATGCCCACTGACCCATATTGTTCTCTGAAATATATAAGTCCATTTCTCCACTCTCCACTTTCTGTTAAGCAATATTCTCCAGTAATCAGTCAGCATCCATGGCAGCTAAAGGTTTATGTAGTCGCATCTTGGAGGTTCCTTTTTCAGATTTCTCCTCCAAGTGTTTGCTTACACTCAAGATTTCCCTAAACCTGTTGATTTTGTGTTTGCGTGGTTTCAGTTATGTAAGCTGGGACATGCTCACAGCCTGAATATTAGGAAGACAGAGAAATATGTTTCTATATAAAGATATTTGTCTATAAGCACAATAGTGCTTTTGTCCCCTCACTAAAATCATTTATAGGATATGGTTGCTTTGGGTTCAGAAGTTAGAGAAGTATAGTGATTTGTTCTTTATCATTTTGAAATTGAATCTGTGGATAAACATTCATACTCTTAACTGAAGTTGATATCCACTCTTTGGTGCATCTGCTGGAAATTACAACTCCTTTTCAAGAAAATCTTTCTAAATGTCTCTCTGAGGATTTGTAAAATGGCTTAAAGTAGATGAACAGTAGCCACAGAATTGTAAATTTTTAATGACATTGCACATATTAATTCATTTTTATTTTAATGAATGTGAATTAAATAAAAGTTGTCTTCTGTCTGCCAGCATTCTCTTTTTGGGCATTAATACATTGTTTAAAGTCCAAGGGTCAGCACCCTTTGTCTGGAGAAGGTTCTCAGTCCTGAAATAAAACAGAGGTTTTTTCTACCTTGTTGTGGGGTGTGATGAATCTAACTTTGAAGCAACTTTTTTTCCTAGAGAAAAAAATAACTAGAGGAACATGTTTAATTTGTATTGAATTGAATCGTGAAGTTACCTCAGACAATGTTTGCCATAAGATTTTAAACTTGCAGCTAGCCTGGTTTAAACAGATCTAAGTGAGCTTTTACTGTGTTGGCACTCCATCCAGGTAAGAGTGATGCCTGCCAGCAAGTCCAGACAGACCTAAAATAATGAAGTAGGGAGTTAGCTTTGCTCTTCAAATGATAAATTAATACAACTTGGCACTGAATGTCCCAGTCTGTTGGCATCCCTTCAAGGTAGACCAAGTCAGGAAACAGACACCACAAGAAATATTAGAATACTATTAATATGGGATGTAATAACAAAGTCTTAAAAGTCTGACAGAGTTTGTCTTTGCCTCCCTCTTACCTTAAACAGAATCAAGACAAGGCAATCTTGAGTTTCTTTCTCACCTGCTCCTGTCTTTCTGAGATAAACTGATGCTTTTGTAACAGTTGCCATGTACTTTCTTCAAGGCGCTCTCTGTATTTTTTACACCTGCCATTTTAAATTATTTATCTGCTGGGGCATTATTCTTTGGAATATGTCTCCCCCTTTTCTAACTTGGATCTTTCCCAATATATTGAGACTGAAACTCCAGAGCCTTATTCTTTTTTTAGGGAGGGGGCATGGAGAATCTGCATACTTGCAGTCTCTAAAGGATCTCATATTGGGAAAATTTTCACTTTCTAAATAAGGCCCATGATCTTTGGAAAGTTCATCTACACTGCTTCCATGCATCTAAAAAAAAGGCTTTCCCAAAAACCTCATTCCTACTACTCACACTGCCCCCCCATTGCTGTCCAAGATCTGTTCCATGTTACCTTCCATCAAAGCCACCACTCCTTTTGTTAAAGTTTAAATTAAAATCCTGGATAGTCATTCAATCAATCAATCAATCCATTCTGGGGACATTTAGGACCTGACCAAAGTTATTAGTAATCAGAGATATCAAAAAGGCATAGTGCAAAACAAGAAATTTGCTTTGTGATTACCACCCCGATTTTTAGTACATGGTTCCCCTGTCAGAAAGTAATTTTCTGGTATCCTTTTTGTAAATTTGCAGCGGCCTTTAGGATGATTCTCTTGGACTGTATAGTATGCTTATTCAGTGCAGCAAAATCCTCAGAGCTGGCTGTAATTAAGGAGTTAGACAAAAATAAATTTAGTTGTCTGTCTCCCTACACAGATTCATGCTTGTGTTTAAGAGAACCAGCATTTTATTCCTGCTGGTATACTTGATATAAAATAAGCATGTCATATAAGTAGAGATTGCTTCAAGTTAAGCATGTGAGAAAGAAAGAGAGTTGGTTTAAGTCAGCCAAAGCAATGGGGAAAGCAGGTTGGAATGTAAGAAGAATCTGAGTAAAATTTTAAGGAAGGGTATCTGGATTTTGTATTCTTATGTTCCTGGTATGAGGGGCATGTTTTGCCCACTTTTGCTCAATGGGAGTATGCAATCAAGTCACAGATTTCTTGTGCAAAATTCCAATAAAATAGGCATTGGAAGGAGGTGTTTCATAATCTGAAAGTGCAGAATGAAGGAGCAGCATTTCCCTTTGAAGGGTACCATGTCCTACCTCTGTGCTCTATGATGTTCAGGTTGCCGTGTCCCAGTCATGGAACAACTGATGACAGAGTGTGGTGAGGACATTGATGGCAGATGGTTCCTTTGCTGTCCGTGTGGTTTAAATATAGAAGGTCCTGCCTGTTAGCATTGCCGTGTGGTTCTTTGATGGGCTTGGTGGGGGTCTTGTGGTACATTTGTGAATAGGGTAACAAGTAGAGAATTTTTATGCAGGGATTCTGAAGCCCATTTACTGCATATCAAATGTAAGATTCCATCTAGATCAGAATTGGTTTCTCTGAGTGTGAAATTCTTTCAACTCTTGTTTTATTGAGTAACACCAATTGTTTCCAAAGAAAGGGCAGGGTGTAATATTCTTTGGATACTGTGACAGTTTCTGCATGGTAAAAAAAACAACAACAATTTAGCACTGAATACTTCTGCCAAACAAAATTCCAAACCAGTAGCTGGTCAGTCCAGTTGGCAGTTGAGTGGTGCATTCTGTTCCAAGGTATAGCATTTTTAACATATATAGGAAGAATATACTTAAGTGTTGACAGCATAGTGCTTGTGTAAATATAGCATGTGCATACTTACTGGGCTACAACTCCAGTCCTGCAACTTCCTCACATTTATAATCTGGGCAGAGATTCTTAGCTCCTTCCTACCCTCTCCTCCAACTTGAGATCATTGGAGCCATGTCTTTCCATATCAACCTTGAAATAATAAATCTAATGATTGGTCTGGTGGCTCCTGGTCAGAAACAGCAAGCAGTGGCATCCATGCCTGGCAGTAAGCTCTTGACTTTTGCTCAGATTGTCCATCGCAACAAAAGTTTAAAAAACAGGCATCTGGATTGGATTTTTTAAGTAGAAGAGATCGG